>CABHPH010149143.1:28198-40393 GCA_902168325.1 Peromyscus nudipes | reverse complement strand
TGCATACTCCTGGTTAGGATGCATCATTGTTTGGGAAAGCGCAGAAAATGGTCACAGAGAACATATCTAGTAACTAGGAAATCTCTTTTGTGAACAGACCACTCTTCACCACATCTAATCTTAACACTTTCTGAAGGTTTCATCTCAAAATGGCATCAATATATGACTTTGGGGATTAAGTGTCTGTATGAGCTGTAATTTCTGTTTCACTTGGCGTCTGTCATTGTCCTATACAATTAACTGAATTTTGTGCTGTGTAAAAAGTCTGCTCAACTTCTCATTGATATATTCTAAGTTCCCAGCACAGTGTGCAACATATATACACTCTTTTGTTACATGAATATCCTGGTATAGCAGTACAGTGTACCACCCAGTGTGCCTGAAATTATTTTGATTGCTCAAAAGATACAAGCTTTAAATACAAAGTTTTAATTTAAAAAAAAGTTTTAATTGTTCAATTCAAGTCTGTCAGACAAAAATGCTCTGGTTATTTTAAGAACTAAGCATTGGATCATACACCAAAATCGTAGCTACAATTTTTCATCTCAAAATAGCATGTACCACTTTATTTTTTCTACCATGTTTTCGTTGGATATTTCATGACAAGATCTAAAATTAAGATGAATGGGAGTTAATCAAAAGATTATGGATGTTGCAACTGTAATAGTATATTACCCACCTGAAAATGGTACATATTCTTTTGGGGAAAACAATACAAATAAACATACCTGAGAGAAAAAAAAACATCATTATACCCAGAGAAATAAGAAGTTACTTCTCCTTCCAAGATTTCACAGACACTGTAGGATTTGTATATAGGTTTTTAGTATGCATCTGTGTTACATAATAGAAGCCACTATTATAAGTCCTTAGAACAATAAGGAGATAATTAATATAGAGCAAATGAATGATATATTAAGAAACAGAATTTATTGTATCTCTGAGAAATAGAATCGTATTAGTTACAAAATTTACATTGGACTTGTAAGAGATTTTAAATATAAATTCTTACATGTAAGTATCATATATTCATTATATCTCTACAATATATATTATATTCTATATATACATGAATATTCTCTCTATATATGCAAAATCTAATTATCACCAATATCCTGAGGTTGTTAGCAAATTCTGATTGGCAGATGAGGGTATTCCACAACTTGTACAAATTGTAAATAGACAAGAAAAAAATTGAGGTTAGGTATATTAATGCCCAAATTTCCAGGTTTCTTGAGTTAAAGCTATCAAAAGCATAAAAGATGTGTGATCCTAAAAATACTCCTCAATTATTTTCTACAGTTCTTAAATACATATTAAGTTTCTTGACCTAACACTGATCAAAAGGCAGCCATATTATATTAGACAACAGGGAGAATAATCTAATCTTTTGTATTTCACTCCCTAGTACTTTACAAGTATCTGTCACAAATTCCATGTGAAAGTGTTGTGACCAGATTTCCCAAATCATAGGAATTTTTAAAATATTTGGAGTAAAATGTTGATGTCTCTCAAAAAGCACTTTACAAGTTTAGGATAATTGTATAATCAACTTGATTACAAATGATTCAAAGTAATTCAACATACATTTCCTGGGGTCATAGATGCCAGATTTAAGCAATATCCTTCATCACACTTCCCTATGTAAAAATCGGACATTGTCTTAGGAATTGTCTCAGGGCCAGCAGGATAGTTCCTGAGGCAAAGGCACTTGCGGCCAAACTGGATAACTTGAGTTTGATTCCTTTTACTCACAAGGCTCAGGATGAGGACTGAGTTCTGCAACTCCTGCAAGTTATCCTCTGACCCACACAGACAAAAAAAAAAAAAAAAAAAAAAAAAAAAAAGAAAGAAAGAAAAATTTGCTGGGAGGTGCTGGTGCATGCCTTTAATCCCAGCACTCAGGAGGCAGAGCCAGGCAGATCTCTGTGAATTTGAGGTCAGCCTGGTCTACAGAGTGAGTTCCAGGACAGGTCCCAAAGCTACACAGAGAAATCCTGTCTCAAAAAAACAAAAAACAAAAAACAAAAACAAACAAACAAAAAGATTTATTCCCCAAATAAAGATCTACTTGCCTGAGTGTTAATAATACAATCATCTCTCCTCCTTTGCCAGAAAGTAGCTGTTACCAGGTATTAGTTTGTCAAATTAAAAAAAAAATAGTTGCTATAGTTCCTCTTTTTGGCAAGATAACCAAATTTCTAATTTTAGCTTTAAAAATGGTGATTAACTTCCCTAAAGTTAATAGTTTGACACACTAACTTATTTCCATAGGAGCTGAACTAAGAATGAACAAAACAGCCTTTCTTTTCATAATTGCTTTGTAATTACTTTGTAAATTTTAGGCATTTACATTTCATCAGCTACAAAAGTAATTGCACAATCCTGCATGTCCTTTAAATTCTGCTTGTTTTGTTATAATTTAATCACAAAGCCATATCTCAAAAAGATAGACATACCAAAAAAAGAACAGTCCAATGCTATTTTCCAGATTTATGAATCATTTTCTCTGTCAAAATTTGGTATGAAATTTCAAGCAATTTTCTTTCCCATCAATTAATCTGTAGGGCTAGCCCATAATAGAAAAATTAGAAAAATGTTGTGTTTCCGAATTTTTGGAAAGATACTATAATGGTACTGTCCAGACAGATTTATTTTAGTACATACTGGTTTGGTTTCATATGAATACTGTTGTTGCATTGGCCAATTATCTGTGTCTCCAGCCAAAGCCAGATTTATGGGCACGCCACCTGTGCAGTCTCATGGTGCTCTATGCTTGCCTTTATGCTCTACTGTTGCCAACATAAAACTTTTAATAATTTTGAGCAAGGAATGTGAAGTTTCATCTTGTATGGAGCCTCAAATTTATGTAGCCAATGTCATCTCAAACATACACACATTAAGTGTTGCATGCTATTTTGCTTGTGAAATTATTTTAAGCATTATTTAGATTTGATTTTTATAAATCAGATGTGTTTTCCTAAAGCCTATATTGTAGATTAGGAATGGATATTTCAAACAGCTTGCTAACCCTACAAGGATGGAATGGGAAAAGGAAAAAGGGCAGATAGGCAGGCTGGTTAGTTGAGTGTATTTTGGCATCTCACTTATAAATAAATGAATCGAATCCAAACTCAGTCAATGATACAAATGGACACATTGGGAGTTTACACATGGCTTTAGTGGTGAGTATTGTCCTAAGATAGTCTTGATTTTATTTCATGATATCTGATAAAGAGATTTCTCATATTAAGCACCTTCCTTCTATACTCATTCAGTGAACTCAAAAGCTCCATATATTTTTAGTGAAAATTCTTATGTCCTTGGATAGTAGTGAAGAAAATAAAACCACCTTGTATTTCAGTACCAGAGTCAATCAGACTTGTATATTGTCACTATAAGTACTGAGACTGATGTATTTATTGCCCAGGCAAGTTTCAATGCAGCTCTTTTGCCATCACTCTTTTTAGTGACTTTTCTGTATTCGAAATGTGACCAGATTTCTTTTCTTTGTCAATTTGCACAAAAGTGTGAATGACTATGAATAGGGTTGTATATTCACAAATTCTAGAATATAATGTACAAAGAACATGTTTAATAAGAAGTGCATTGTGAAAGCATCATACCACAGAAGCAGGGCAATATTTCTGTAAGCTGACTAGTAGCCACTTACCTTCTGTATTGCCAGCTAGGTCAAGTAACTTTTCATCGTGTGCCTCTAATATCATAATGACGTGAAAGTAATGCAAGAAAGCTAAGAATTGGTGTCTTGTAAAAACTTAAGATATGAATTGGCATGATGATTTGTTTTGACAAAAAATATGTAGTTTTTATGCTATATATTAAGGCTGGCTTCTGAAGTTTAAAATTTCGATGAAGCTTACATACAGTGGACCTTCATTCTTATATTGTTTTACCTTCCCCAAGGTCTTTCCACTTTTTTATTTCAACATTATAGTAAAATAAATACATCTTCTTTAGAAAGTGTGTGTGTGTGTGTGTGTGTGTGTGTGTGTGTGTGTGTGTGTGTGTTTGAGTTTGTGTATTGAGTTGTGTCCAGCTACAGTACAACAGTTAAGAACCAGGATAAGAGCAGTTACAGTTGCCCCTGAGTTTGATCCTGGTTTTTCTCTCTAGGAGATCAGCCATAAACTCTAACACTGCCCAGACGAAGGCACAGTGAATTGCCATGGAAAGTCAGAATAGGAAACAAGTAAAATGTATGCCAGGAAACAAATAAAAAGCCAACCCTCCTCTGAGTAAGAGAAATTTCATCATTCTTGATTGCTTTCAAAATGGGGCAGTAGGTTTTACACACACACACACATACACACACACACTCACACACACACTCATGCATGCACACATACACATTGAGTTTTAATTGAAACTAAAATATCAGCTTTCTGAGTTTTCAGCTTTTAATTTTTATAGGAATATCACTACTGTCTCTTCTTGGACCCAGTTTGATGCAGTGGTAACATATGCGTGACAGAGAAACAAAAATCAAAGGAGATAGGACATTTTCTTGGAAAATATTTTAAAACGGTCTTTAAATATCTAAGCAAAGTGTTCTATATTAATCGAAAGTGAATTTCAAAAGTGAAAGAAAGAGACATGTTACATAGTTGCAATCTCAGTACGTGGAGGAGACTGAAGGATTGTGGACACAAGGCTGATATGGGTCACACAACAAGAATCTATAAAGAACAAAACAAAAAGATAGGCAATGGTTACTTTAGCCATACAAACAAGTGAAAGCCATTTTTTTTCCAGAAGATACATGTAAGATCTATTAATAAAAGCATTTTATGGAGAAAGAAGAATGCAAATGGGAGCATGGACCAAAACAAAGCAATGAAGAGCCCCACAGTGGGAACCTTTGGGTTTAAGGAATAAAGCTGGAATTAAAGGCATGATAAATGAAAATATAATTTTTACAGCAGACACCTGCTGTGGGATGTCTTTTTGCACATTGTGAATATGTGTGGCTTCTGTTGGATAATAAATAAAGCTGTTTTGGCCTATGGCAAGAGAGCTTACAGCCAGGTCGGAAATCCAAGCGGAGATACAGGGTGAAGAAGGGTGGAGTTGAGAGAGAGACGCCAGCTGCCACCCAAGGAGCAACAAGTTGCCAGCTGACGGGTAATGCCATGGCCACATGGCAACATATAGATGAATAAGAATGGATTAATTTAAGATGAAAGAGCTAGCTAGCAGGTAGACGAAACCATAGGCCATACACTTTTTAATTAATTTAAGCCTCTGAGTAATTATTTTGTAAGTGGTTGTGGGACCATAGGTGGGAGAAATTCTGGGAAACTGCTGGGAAAGGCAGGACCGGATAAACTTTCAGCTACAGACACCAGTCTCTGGCATGCTTTTTTGGAAGCAAAGTGTAATCGTCACATGTGTAATCCTCTTTACATGTATTTACGTTGTAACCCACACAGGAACCCAATTTCTCATTTTCTTGAGTTTGAGATATCCTTTTCTATGGAATTCTGTGTCATTCCTGCTCTGGTTTTGTTGATGTAGGTTTAAAAGTCACTTATTTCCAAAACTGGCTATCTGGAAAAGAGTCTAGTCACATTTTGGTTGTGAAACTCAGGCACTTTTTTTCTTCCCAACTCTTAAAGAACACAGGGGCATTCTGTTCACTCTTATGAACTATGCCAGTGATGTGGCCCACAGATTACTAGCCTTTAAGAGTCTCCAGTCCTGCTAGGAATTGGCAGTGAACTCTTCCATTAGAATGTTTCTTTTTCGGCCTATCCAGTTTATGATTTGTACTTTTCCGCCAATATTTTCAATGAGAATAGCCCTTTATTCTATATGGTTCAAGCTTTAGCAAGCGCCCCCTTTAGAAATTGATGCTTGGCTCCAGCTGTCATATTTCCTGCTCTCCTGCTTCTTCCTGCCCTGATCTTTCCTACTTTGTCATTTTCACTGTCAAGGATTTCCTGCAAGACAGGGGAAAAGCTCCATTCTCCTCCTACCTGAGTTTGTCCACACACTATTACGGGTGATCCACCATATGGGCACGATGACCAGGACTTTTTAAATCAGAAAACATCAGACAATCCCTGTGTGTGGCAGCACTTTTCACCCATGAAAAGATCTTCTTAGAAATTCTGAAGAACTGGGAGTTAATGCAGAATCTAAAGCAATTGCAGAAGTAAATCCTAAAAGCTGAACACCTGATCACTGCAGCTAGTAGATCATACAGCAGAGTGGAGTCATTTTTCACACATTTCCATATCCTGGTAACAAAACTGGACATACCACTGGAAAGATGGGAATTCAGGTAAAATTTTAAGTATTTTCAAATATTATACTCTGTAGATGTAACCAACCGTCTTATTGAATAAGAAACACAGAGCCAATGTAAAGATAAAAGCCCAAGAGGTCAGAGCTAAGAGCCTTACCCTTCCTGCTTCAGCTAACTTCTTCAGCCAAGAGAGACCTACTTCCTGTGTTTTTGTCTTTATATAGACTTTCTGTTCTGCCTTCTCATTGGTTGTAAACCCAACCACATGACCGTCTCATCACTGCCTGTCTGTACAGACCTCCAGGTCTTCTATGGTTGGTATTGAGATTAAAGGTGTGTGTTTCCAATGCTGGCTGTATCCTTGAACACACAGAGATCTACCTAGCTCTGCCTACCAAATGCTGGGATTAAAGGCGTGCACCACCACCGCCCAGCTTTTGCTATGACTCTAATAGCTCTGACCCCTGGGCAGCTTTATTTATTAACATACAAATCACATTTCAGTACAAATAAAATATCATCATAATACTCCCAAATTATACAAATACAGACTAAACATCTTCCTCTTAATTTAAATAAACTAGCATTATCACATTTGGAATTTTTGTTGCATAAAATTTTTAAAATATAACTTCTAAATTAACCTTCTGTGAAGGATGATGCTAGAAAAAAATTTACATTAAAACTATAACTTCTTTATCACTATATAAAAATAGTGACAAAAAAAGCTATTTTGAACCCTCAGAGACTAAGCAATTTCATGGTTAGAAAGAGGACTTCTTATAAAGTATAGAATAGAGATTTTATTAATAAAGAGTTGATTTTTAACCATAATATGGTTATTTAAAGAAGGATGAAAAATCTTTTTTGTTTGTTTGTTTCTTTGTTTAGACAGGGTTTCTCCATGTAGTTTTGGTGCCTGTCCTGGATCTCACTCTGTAGACTAGGCTGGCCTCGAAATCACAGAGATCCACCTGACTCTGCCGCCCATGCTGGAATTAAAGGTGTGTGTCCCTGCCACCAGGCAGGGATGCAAAATCCTTAACATTTCTCCCACTGGTAAATGGACTCAGTTTCCCTGTGCTTGAATTTCACTGACCTGTGACTGTTTGATTCAGACTATAGTCAATGTGATGCTTTGTTAACTCTGGGTTAAAAGATAGTCAACATCTTTTGGGATCCAGAAGAACTGAGTGTCATATCAGAAGTCCAGCTCTCATGTCCCTGCAAGGGAGTCTTCATATCAGGAATAACGGACAGAGATAAAGAAAGCTAAGGATGAACAGGTAGATCAATGAAGTCACTTGGAACCTGTCATACCAGCATGCTTCCTAGTTGGTGTTATGTGGGACAAAACAATGTTTCTTTTTTTAATTATTTATTTATTATATATATTGTGTTCTACCTGCTTGTATCCCTGCAGGCCAGACGAGGGTACCAGATATCATTACAAATGGTTGTGAGCCACCATGTGGTTGCTAGGAATTGAACTCAGGACCTCTGGAAGAGTAGTCAGTGCTCTTAACCCCTGAGCCATCTCTCCAGCCCCAAAACAATGTTTCTTCATCAAGATTTTCATGCGTTCCTGATCTTAAGAGTGAACTCCTCCTTAGTACTATTAATTATTAATTATATACTTTTGTCAATTAAAACTAAAATGGCCAAACAAGAACATAATAAAATAAGGAAAAAGGAGATGGTAAGGAAAATGTCAAATAATGAGATAATAAACACTACAAATGGTTCAAGATTAATTCACTATATTTGCCTCACACCATTCACATGCTCTCTCCAAAATAATGTTATTGTGTAGCATCATTCAAATAGATTATTGCTAACATGGTCATTGAATGGGAATACTGCCTATGAGACATTTGGTACTCTCCTCAGGAGTAAATTTGATGTACTATTTACTCATCAACAAGGCCCAGGTCTGTAAAATTGCATGTCAATCTATAGAAGCTTGATTAACTGAAAACTACATTTCTTTGCTAGAAAGAGAAGTGTGCTCTGTTCAATAGAAACAATAACTGAAATTGTTATGATTGGACTGCAGAACTTGAGCCAATTTTACAACTATTTTAGTATCATATTTCTGCATTCTTTGAATAAGTGTATGAACTTCTTCTTCCTTTAGAAGCAGCTTTACCAGTTTAATATTGAGCTAAATAAATCTTTGGGGAATTAAACTATTAGATTTTAAAAACTGACTCTCTTCTCAGCCTCCTAAACACTATCCCCCAACTCCATTTTCCAAAGCACTATGCATGAAGAGATGTTCTTTATATTTACAATTTTATAAGATAGAAAGAGGCCTTTGGTTTTATTTCATATATTGAAAGTAAAGGAAGCTTTACAAAATCTAAAGCTCTCCCACCTAACAAAATGCATAATATTTCAAAGATATTCTATCAATATCAGCACATCTATATAAACAAAATTATGTAAATCTTTATTATTAATATGTATTTAATGAAAGTTTTTGTTCAATTTTATCTACATCAACAAGCAGCCTTCAGTTTTAATATATTTATACACTGCTATTCCTACAAATAGGTAATATATTAAAACCTTCTTTCTGGATTATGTAGGTCCTATCCAAAACTCTGTTTATAAATTGCAAAACCTTTCTGATGCATTCATGTATGATATATCAATTTTGCTCTGAGAATATTTGCTTATAAGTAGAAATTCCAAAAAATATTTTGACTTTGGTATTTTTATGTTATTATGTATTATTAGTGTACTTTAATATTTTCTAAAATGGAACCAAGCAAATTCTAATTTATTTAATTAATTCACTTATTATTTTTTTAATTTGAGAGGATAGATATTTTCCTTCATGAGCCTAGGCTAAGCTGAAAATCCTAGTGTGTCCCAGACTGGCCTGATAGTCTTGGCCTTCTTCCTGTCTCAGCTTTCTGAGTGTTGGGACTACAGACATGAAGTACCTGACTGGCTAATTAAATGTTGTTAATAATGTGCTTCCTTATTTTAATATTTATATATTGCATTACTTTTATGTTCCTGCTTCAACAGAATTAAAAATCATTTAATGCCACTGATATTAGTAGAAACCTTTGTTCTTACAAATATGAATTTTAAAGATCCTACTGAGTTAAATTTTGTTACTCACATCCTGTCTTACTTACAGGTACTTAAATTAATCTCACAAAGAACCTGGTACAATTAGGTTAATATTAGGAACCTATGCATGTTGTTACCTCTGTAGCTAAAAATTAAAAACACCTATATTAGGTGGTTATGAATAAATGAATTAATGAATGTGACCTTTGACTGTGAGCTGTTACTCAGAATTCTAGGAAAGAATATCTAGAGTTGTGGGCTTGCTATTGGCAACTATTGGGGGAGCTTTTATATAAAATTTTAAAATATTTCCTAAAATTTAAGAATTTGAAAATATTATTAATCTTTGTTATGTAGCTGAGTCCAGTTTTGCCATGAAGGAAAATTTGTATTAATACAGATATTCATTTATTCTTCTTTTCATTCCCAAAGTAAAAGGGGTATCCCCAACTTCAATATTTTATATCTGGCAAGAGTGTATCAACATAATAAGTTGTGGCCACATAATAAGATATGAGATTCAAAATATCTTATTGTTTAAAAAGCTTGTACCCGGGAGAAGCAAAAGTAACTCCTTGTATGCATCTGGAAATTAACAAGCCCTCAAAAGTCAACTATAGGCTGTGTTAATGATTTATTTATGCATTTTTGCTAATTCTGTAAATAGAGTTTCACTACAGAATTTGTGTATTCAAAATGCCAGATCGGATCAAGTCAGAATAGTGATTCTGAATGTCAAATTACATGGTTCTACTAATTAAGGCCACCTTCATTAATCCATTTATTTATAACCACCTAATATAGGTGCTTTTAATTTTTAGCTACGGAGGTAGCAGCAACAAATTAAATGGTGACTGGAGGCAGATATGACTACAAACACATAGGACATTCTGTCCTAATCAGCATGTTTTGAAAGAAAGATGAACACACAGCACACAACAGAGTCCCTTATTATGTGCAACATCTAATGTCAATAAGATGAGCTGGGAGCACAGGTTGGTGTGTCATTATGCTCCCATTCCTTATGGAAGAGCAAGCTGCCAGGCTTTTCCTATGATCCTGGTGTTTTAAATCCAAGTAACCATTTGCCACCATCTAATTACCCAGTTTCAACTTTCTCCCAGTTTACCTTTATTCCCACGACTCCACAGCACATCTGACTATAACTACCCTGTCCAAGTCTTTGGAAACTTCCCACAGGGATGGTTCCTCGTGTTCCTACCCTCTGTGTGCAAACTGACAGGTTTGTCTCTCACTACAGCCACTATTAGTTTTCAGTTCTCATTATTATCCCTTTAATTCTATCTTACCGATTTATTTCTAGTTCTTTATAATTTCTCTTCCCAGTTACAAACCATTATCTCTCCTTTGTTATGATTTTTCTCCCCTAATCATCTTCTATTATCTCTTATTTTAGTACTTGGCTTTCCCTCTTTGATGTCTTTTGGTTTGAACTTCAAGTAATTTGACCCTTTTTGTTAATTCTTTGACTTATCACAGACCCATTATCTATTTTTTTCCATCTTTCATCTTTTTTTCTATATATTGAAATTCATACAATGGTATGGTTTAACTGCAGCCTGCAGGGTGATGAGCTGTGGAGAGCTGTCAGAAGGTGAACAAACAGGCTTTTATGATAAAAGGTTGGAAGAGAGCATACATGAGGTTAAAAAATACAAAAAAAACCCTGCTATTAAAGGATTTAGGTAGTTCAATGATCATGACATGCTTCCAAAAAAGAGAGAAATGCACTGAGCAGGTAATGACATCATGACAAGAGGAAAGCACTATTTATCTCATCAAAGCTCAGTGAGCTTCAATGCTAAATCACATAAAGCATGTGTTTTAAAGCAGTTTGTGGATGATTAGATCAGAAAACCAATATTTGAAGTCTGAATGCATATAGCAAGGCACTGGGAGGTAGAAACAGAATCTGATGGAGCATGGGATGGGGGAATGGGATTTACTGCCTGCTTAACACTCTCATTTTAAGCGTTTATTTTTTCTTCTCCTGTGGAATGGACTGCACAGAACTGAGTGCAATAGTTACAGCTCCTAGAGGCCACAAATGTTGCCATACTTTTGTATGGCAAGGTCTAAATAAAAGATTGAAAACTTTCTACTCGTGTCATTCAGCTCAAAATCTAGTGTTCCTTACCTCTGTTTATCTGCACTAATTTTTGTATATTTAAGGGAAAAAGGCACCTACACACACTTAGGCATTTAATAAGATCTTCTGAGATACACAATAACAAATCCTTTTGCATTCAAAAACAAAAGACAACTCTTAGCAAGAATTTAACATGTACTCCTTTTGGCTACCAATTATATTCCTGTTGGCTGTCAAGTATATATATACATATATATATATACTTTTTATTGAAAATATCTTCTTCTCTCACACAATGATCCTGACCACAGTTTTTCTTCCCTCCACTTCTCCTAGCTCCCTCAATCACCAGGTCTTCCTCCCAAGATCCATTCCCTGCTTTATTTCCCAGATACAGCTGCTCTCACTGTGAGGAGTATCACAAAAACATCAAGCTAGCAGCTATAACATATAAGCAGAAGTCCTTGTGCAGACCCTTGCAGGTCCCGTGCTTGAAGCTTAAGTCTCTGTAAACCCTGTTAGCTGTGCCCTGCTTAGTTGATGTCTGTGAACCAGTTTATCCTGGTATCCTTCATCCTCTCTGACTCCTACAATCTTTCCTCCTCCTGTTCTGTGGAATTACCCCTGCCCACCCCTCCAGCTTGGAGGGACAGGACCCTATGAAGAACCTCTAATTTAGACTCTCTCTCTCTCTCTCTCTCTCTCTCTCTCTCTCTCTCTCTCTCTC
>CABHPH010149143.1:3549-28188 GCA_902168325.1 Peromyscus nudipes | reverse complement strand
TCTCTCTCTCTCTCTCTCTCTCTCTCTCTCTCTCTCTCTCTCTCTCTAATATCTGGTTGTGAATCTCTACATCTGTTGCCACCTACTGCCAGAGGAAACCTCTCTGATAACACCTGGACAAGGCATCGATCTATAAGTATAGCAGAATATCATTAGGAGTCGTTTCACTGGGTTTTTGTTGCTATTGTTTGGTTGGTAGAGTTTTTGTTTGTTTGTTTGTTTGTTTGTTTGTTTGTTTTTGCCAGTCAGGCCTCCCTTTCCACTCCAGCATTGTCTTCTTTTCTTTCTTAGTTTGTTTTATCATACCAATTCAAAATGGGGTAAGAAAGCATTTCAAAGTGGTTTTAATTTGCTTTTCCCTGATGGCTAATGATGCTGAACATGCTTTAAATTTTTCTCAGAAATTTGTATTTCATTGTTTGAGAACTCTCTGTTTAGTTCCATATCCCATTTTTAAATTGGGCTGTGTGTGTTCTTAATGTTCAATTTTTTTTGTTTTTTGTTTTTTTTGTTTTTTTAGTTATTTGTATATTCTAAATAGTAACCCTCTATCTGATTAAAGCAGGTGAACGTATTTTTCCTATTCTATAGTCTGCCTCTTCATTCAAATGAAGGTCTATCTCTCTGTACAGAAGCTTTTTAGCTTCACGTGGTTCCATTTATTAAATGTTGATTTTAATGCCTGGGCTACCAGGGTCCTGCTCAGAAAGACATTTTCTGGGACTTTAAGTTGAAGCATATTCCATAATTCTCTTCTATCAAATTCAGGATAGCATAGCTCATGTTGAGGTCCTTGCTGTATTTAAATTTGAGTCTTGTAAAGGGTAATGTGTAAAGATACAGTTTCATTTTTCTACGTGTTATCGCGTACCCAGTTTGAGCAGCATCATTTTTGAAGATTCTGTCTTTACTCCAATGTGTATTGTTTGCCTCTTTGTCAAATATCCAGGGCTGTAGGAGTGTAGGTTTATAAATGGGTCTTAAATTCTATTCCATCATTTAATGCAGGTAGGGATTTTTAACACCAAAACCTTTTAAAATGCCATAAAACCCCCTTAGAGCTGTAGAAGACTCCAAAACCACACACATGCGTGTGTGTGCACACACACACGATTTTAAATTGAGTTTCATTACTATGGGTGACAATGCTCCTATAAGTCACTACAAGCTAACAAATAAAAAAACAACCACAGTGTCAGAAATGGGTTACCTCTTTTGGTATTTTTAGCCAGTAAGATCCCATGCATCTTCATATATTACAGGTGGTTGCAAATGTTCTTAGCTACTGTCTCAAACTTGATGGTAAGATTCTATTGTTGAATACACCACATACTTGAATCAGAATATGTAGAAATGAAGCTTCATCCCTGGTGGCTATCTTTCACAGTAGTACAAACACTACCTGAGGAAAAATATAATCATCAGTCTTATCTATAAAACCTCTGAGGTACATTAAAGATTAACCTGGCAAGACACACCTACCACTGTAATTGTGGCAGGAATACTGTAGGGATAACCAGTCACTTTTTCATTGTATTTAAGACTCCATCCATGAAATGAAATCCATATCTGGCACTGTTATCAGGGCTAAGGACCTGTGGCTGGACAGGTCCCAGGGAAGCACTTTTCACTATTATCCTGCTAAATCAACATACTACTGAAGTAACATCCAAATAATTGTACTTACACCCATGGACAAATACATCTCTCAACCTTCATCAGAAAAGCTTCTGTTTGTAGTAGATGGGGATCAACACAGAGAACCACAGCTGGCCCCAGTGCAGAAATGAAGAGGTAAGAGAATGCTCATGTGCTTTAATGGGACATCTGTACAACATGTACAACATCCCTTCTTCCCAAAGCTCAGTGATCATTGTGGAAGAGGTAAGAGGAAGACCGAGAGCCAGAGATGGTGGATGATGATAAGGAAGCTTTTATGGACACAGCAAGTCAGATGCCCATATGGACTCACTGTGATTAGCTGAGGAGCTATTAGCAATTGATAACTACTGGGAGAGGAAGAATTAATTATCTTTAACTGTGTGGTTCCTTGTAGGTCAACCACACTCCAGCAGAAGGCCAGACACCCAAGAATATAAGGTCAACATTAGTTGTACTTGATGGTTTTTAAAAAAACAGAGTGTTGGATGTGTAGGGATTGAGAGAATTGGCGAGTAAGGAGGGAGAATATGATCAAAACACATTTTATGAAATACTCAACTAATAATTTATAAGTGTACATTTTTACTCAGAATGAGTGAGCTCTGAAGAACTAATGTACATCATGGTAACTATATTCAATTGCATATTTGAATATTTCCAATATAATAGTGGTTCTCACTACAAGGAATATGTAACTATGTGAGCTGTTAGTTGTTTTGATAGCTGTATTCATTTCATAATGTCTCTACGTATAAAAACACTGCATTGTATGCTTAACTACCTCAAATAAAATAATAATGATATTAACAATTTAGAAGAGTTTGAATATTTTTCTTTGGCTGTCTTCAAAGTTTTTTCTAACAAGATGTTAAGTGTTTCAAATAAAGAGTAGTAACATATTTTTTTAAAAAAAAATCAAATCTGTAATTTTTTAGGAAATTTTGTGCATTCTTATAATATGGCAAGATTTCATTCTAGAACATGTGAGGTGAGCGGTATCTTAGAACTGTAACTATAACACTAAAAGTAAATCAAACAAAACTCCAAAATAGTCACATTTTACATTTCTAAAAGAATATATTAATGGCCCTGAATTTTATTTTATTTTTGTCACATTATTTCCTGTTACATTATATAGTAACAGTACAGTAATTTAATTTATTATGGGAAATTTTATTTGATTAATTATGCATTCACCCTAGGGCTTTGTGTTTAACAGCTTGGTCATCCTGCTATTTTGCACTTTTTAATTTTGTTTTTCACAATTAACTGACTTGTTTCTCAGCCAAAACAAACTGCTTACTTATTGAAGTATTTATGGGAAGAACGTTGCCTTTCTTGAATCCGTTGCCTTGCTTTTATGGATGAGTGTGTGTGTGTGTGTGTGTGTGTGTGTGTGGTGTTTTTGTATATTTGGTATATGTATTTGGTAGTATGGATGTTTACATGTTGGTCAGATACACTTGTGTGCACATGTGTGGAGGCCAGTTGTAGACAGTGTTTTGTCTTGCTCACTTTCCATGTTCGGTTTTTGAGACACGGTCTCTATCTGAGCCTAAACCACTCCAATCCAGATATAATGGTCAACAAATGAGCTCTGGAATCTACATATCTCTATCCAATCAGCACTGGAGTTATAGGTACATACTGCCACACTGGGCTTTTTATATGGGTACTGGGGATCAGAACTCAGGTGTTCATACAGCATAGTGTATACTTTATGATCTCCACAGTTCCTGATTGCTTCTTGTTTGTAGTCTTCTTTCCTGGAAAATAAATTATTAATTTAGTGACTTGGAAAGATCCTCTTGAAAGAAGTGACATGATAATGCAGAAAATGAAAATTCAGAGCTTTTTCTAGCCTTATATATTCTGATACTAATCAAAAGTTGTGGTTACCTTGGAAACTACCTAAGTTATTGAGTATCTAGGTGTGAACAACACAGTTACTTTATTCTCTGGCATGCCACTATGTAGTCAGGGAAAATTAAATCATGCTAAGTGAATCTCACATTCTCCATGCCTTTACAGATAGGCAGATGGTTGTAGAATAATGTAATTCCTTCTTCCATATAATTTTTCACTGGTCATTATTTTTTAATTTAATGTATGGCACATAAGCAAAAATAGCTTCAACACAACCTAATTGCTTAGTCATTGTCCTATTGCTTGAAAAGACACCATGACCAAGGCAAATCTTATAAAGGGAAGCATTTAATTAGGGGCTTGCTTACAGTTTCAGAGGTAAATCTATTATCACCATGGTGCAATTTAGGTGGACATGGTGCTGGAGAAGGTAGCTAAGAGTTCTACATTCTGGTCAGCATGCAGAGAGAAAGAGACTGAATTTGGCATGGAGTTTTGAAATCTCAAGCCAACCCCCAGTGACACACTTCCTCCAACAAGGTCACACCTTTTAAATCTTCTAATACTTTCATATAGCACTACTCCTTGGTAACTAAGCATTCAATCATAGGACCCTATTGGGCCATTCTTATTTAAACTACCGCATTAATTGAGATACTGTGAAAATTATTTCAAACTCTTTTTCCAAAACCAAAATTGGCTTCACTGTATTTTAAAATCTCTGTGAAAACTTTCTTCATTGTATTTGTTTTACTAGTTCCTCGATTTCTAGGAAAGCTGACCAGCTTTACCCCAGCTCACACTGGTTCACATACCCCAGATGTGCTGACACAATGTGTGTGTGCTGTAACATGTCTCCTGCTGAGAGGTACACACATTGCAGTTTAAGATGAACTGATGGAGATCTTAATGCTTTGTGCCATGAGAGGCTTGTGGCAGGTACTTATAAGTTCTTTAACTCAGCTCTCCCTCCACTTAACAAACAACATTGCCTTTCTTTCAAAAGAAATGGTCCTGATTTTCGAGATGGCCTAAACAAGTCCCAATCTTCTTTTTATGGATTTGTATATATATATAATATTGGTTTTTCGAGACAGGGTTTCTCTGTGTAGCTTTGCGCCTTTCCCAGAACTCACTTGGTAGCCCAGGCTGGCCTCGAACTCACAGAGATCCATCCGCCTAGCTCTGCCTCCCTAGAGCTGGGATTAAAGGCGTGCGCCACCACCGCCCGGCTGAATTTGTATATTTTTTGAAAGATCAATTCTTTGTTTTTCTCTACAGTTAAACACTTAACCAAATGCCAAGGCTAAAGTAGTTAGACTATTTGATATGAATGTTCACATTTTGAAGACATATTTACACATACCATTTCTAAACACCAGTGTCTACCAAAAAGTACTTATACTAAAATCTCAATGAACTATTTGGGAAAGTAGCAGAAACATGAAGAGATTATTAAGTAGATTTCACAATTTTAGAAAAAATCTAGAGTCTAGTATGCTTGAAGGTGTGGAATTCCATTTCAATATATCTTTTATTCTCTCTAGCAAGTTATTTGACTTATCTATGTATTTTGTTGGGAGAGCATCAGTATCTTTTCATGTGGGTATGAGCATATGTGTATGCTGGTGTGCTTGCATGTATGTGTATTTATGTATGAAAACCAAAGATCAATTGTTCTCCAACTTGCTTTTTGAGAAATGGCATATGACTGATCTTGGAGTTTGGAGTTTGGCTAAATTTTCTGGTCAAAGAACTTCAGAAATCTTTCTGACTCTGTCCCACCAAGTATTTAGGTTACAGCCAAGACTGCCTTGCTTGGATTTTTATATGTGGGTGATAGTAATCCAACCCCAAATCTTTATGAGTACACAATATGCTCTGTGGCAACTAAATCATCTCCTCAACCTCATAAGTTATACATTACCATTATAGAATTATGGTAATAGGCCCAGAGAAATGTCTTATTGAGGAAAGTTTTTACTCTGCAAATATAAGGACCTGAGTTTGGATGTCTAGCAAGTACATAAAATCCCAGAATGGCTGAGCATGCCTATAACCTCTCTACATTGGGTAGGAAAGACAAGAGGAGCCTGGGAGCTTGCTGGTGTAAATCCATTACTTACATGTAGCACATACACATATACCAAATAGATAGATCATACACCTGCCCAACTAAGAAAACATCAGCAATAATACATCTGACCCAATGGAGGAGCAGTGAGAATAGCTTACCCTTTTCAAAAATGAAAAATTATTTTTTAACTTTATGTTTAATTTCAATGTTGGAAAAATTGTCAAATCTATTTCTCAAACCCTATTCCCTCCTTTCCAGTTAATCCCCATCCTCTCCTACACTGCTCTTTCCTTCAAAATTCATGTGCTCTTGTTTTTAAGTACTGAATAAACTTAGTGTTGCCTGTATTTGTGTGGCTGTAGGACAAGCTAATGTGTACTGGATGTCCTCTCATGAAATACATCCCCCCAAAAATGAATTATCCCTCTCCAGGCATTCATCAGTTGCCAATAGCTCCTCACTAGATCTGGGGCTTTGATACTTTGTCCTATCTATGCTTGAGATCATGTACATGTGAATGATGTCACAGCCACAGTAAGTACATGTGTGCAACAGCACTTGCATGTCCAAAAAACACTGTTTCTCTTTAATTATCCATTACCTCTGGCTCTTCTAATTTTACTGATCCCACAATGACCCCTCAATCTTGAATGGAAGGGGTATGATGTGAATATACATTTAGAACAGAGCACCATCAGTCTATTATTTTCTGTGCATGTTGACCAGTTATGAGTCTCTGTATTAGAAACTATCTACTACAAAAGAAGCTTCTTTGATGAGGGAGAAGAGGTATACTAATCTATGGGTACACTTAGGAGGCAATATTATACTAGTACTAATACTAAATAATAATAATAATAATAATAATAATAATAATAATAATAATAGTAGTAGAATAATAACAGTGGTTTCTTTCCTAGGGCTTGTGACCAATGCAGCCGCAGACTTTTAGCCCAGTACAAGAAATGAGTTTGCACTAATGGATTGGACCTCAAATCCAATCAGAATGTTGTTGATTACTCCTATAACATTCATGCCACTATATCCCCAGAGAACATATCTTTCCAGTCTCGTTATTATTGTATCAGAAATGGTTTTGGCTCATCCAAAACTAGGTGCAGCTTCTGAGCACACAATGAAGCCTCCTTACATTAGCAGGTTCTTGCTATAGCTCCTCAGTAGTCTGTGGGAAGTACACAAGGCTCAGTGCTTTCTCAGGTAGCCAGTGCTGGAATCAAAATGGTGGCTTGTGCTACTGCGGGGAGGCATGTTGGATGTTATATGATTCTCAGGTGGCCAGGAGTCATAATTAAGGTTTAGATGCACACACATGCATCTCTGCTTATTCAAATATAAGTATGTGTGAAATCTTTTTCTACATGAAATCTGCATTTGCCATGTTTCATTCCAAGAATTAGGAAAATGCTGAAATTACTGAAAAAGAATGAGTGAGTTTATTATTTATAAGAACATACTGATTTAAATATACCATTAAATTATTTCTAAATAAAGACACTCAGAGACCTCCTTTAATGAAAACTGAAGATGCTATATAATTAGCAGTTACGCACATTAACAGTTCATTTTACTAAATAAATTAAATGTGCTGCCTGACTATATTATCTTGTTTTGGTGACATACTAGCAAATTTTTTTTGAATTTATTTTATTTTATTTTACAATATAATTCAACTTTACATATCAGCCATAGATTCCCCTGTTCTCCGTCTCCTGCCCCCCCACTCGCCCATCCCCCATTTCCATCTCCTCCAGGGCAAAGACTCCCCCGAGGATTGAGATCAACCTGGTGGACTCAGCCCAGGCAGGTCTAGTCCCCTCCTCCCAGGCTGAGCCAAGGGTCTCTACTAAGCCCCAGGTTTCAAACAGCCAATTCATGCACTGAGCACAGGACCCGGTCCAACTGCCTGGATGCCTCCTAAACAGATCAAGCCAATCAACTGTCACACCCATTCAGAGGGCCTGATCCAGTTGGGGGCCCCTCAGCCATTGGTTCACAGTTCATGTGTTTCCATTCGTTTGGCCACTTGTCCCTGTATTCCATCCATCCCTGGTCCCAACAACTCTAGCTCACATAAACCCTCCTCCTACTTGCCAATTGGACTCCCGGAGCTCCACCCAGGGCCTGACCGTGGATATCTGCATCTAGTTCCCTCAGTCACTGGATGGGGTTTCTAGTACGACAATTAAGGTGTTTGGCCATCCTATCACCAGGGTAGGTCAGATCGGGCTATTTCTCGACTATTGCCAGCAGTCTATTGTGGGGGCATCTTTGTGGATTTCTGTGGGCCTCTCCAGCACTTTGCTCCTTTCTATTCTCATGTGGTCTTCATTTATCATGAACATTCCTTGTGTTTCCTCTCTGTACTTGATCCAGTTGGGATCTCCCGCTCCCCCAAGTTCTCTTTCCCTCACCCCTCGCCCCTCATTACCCCCACTCACGTCCAGACTGTTCATGTAGATCTCATCCATTTCTCCGGCATTGGGCGATCCCCGTGTCTTTCTTGGGGTCCTGTTTTCCAGGGCCAGTGATGGTGTTGTTCTGTCTTCTCTGTTATCTACTTTTTCTGTTATGATTGGGTATCATCTACACTGAAAGATATTGGTAGACACTAAAGTCTCTGTGAGGAAAAACATAAACAAGGGCCAGAGTAGAAGTAACCTTAGTTTGAAGTTTATACTTTATACACCCAAACTCTCCTACATTCCAAATTGAAACATAAAGTTGCAAAAGAAATGGTGGTCATTTTATTCACTGTGGAATAACGGATTATAAAATATAGACTCTTAAACATTTTTTTTTTGTTCCAAGAACTCTAATTTGAATCTTATAGAGCATCTGATCCTAGTCCCATGTTTTTTGGACCCGACCTGGTCATTTATACCTTTAGCCAATTTCCAGAAGAGTATACACTGCTCTGTTCATTTCTGTATCTTAATGACCAGAAGAGCAACTCTTAAATCTTTGGTGAATAAACAAACTTTCACAAATGACAATTTTCACATTTTCTTGGTAAATAGAACAAGGCTTACTACTGGGCAGATGCCTTGACAGCAGCCCCAAGGAGACACAGATCTGCTCACAAGGCCTTCTGCTCAGCTCTGGGCAGCAAAACAAGACTTGGGGCCACTAAAGGTCTGGGAGCAGTGTCTTAAGACTCCTTTGTATCTTCTTCCTCTAGCTGAAACACTGTACAAATAACGTTATTTCATTTTTTTATGTATGCCATGATAGAATTTTTTTGGGAACCCTTCTACAGGCGAGAGTAAGAAAAACAAAATGTTTATAAGGGACAGGAAATAATTTCAATGAAATAGACTTGATACACATGTTTGCTAGCTATTGACTTTGTGGCTTAAAAAACAAATGCAAAGTGATATGAAAACATTGTATTAAACTTGTTTCTTATATAAACTTAAATTGTGAAAGCATCAAACAGGAAAAAGTATGGCATAAAAATCCAGGATCATTAAATAATAAATTAAATTTCTGATTTTTGTTGTGTAAATATTAATTTCTATAACGTTTTAGAGATGTAATTATGCATGGTACTTTGATCCCCCAATTCTTCATTCTGTTGGGTGTTGGACTTGCATCCTTCTACCACACTGCTGTCTTATTTTACAACTACTAATTAGGATTCATTTGTCTTCCTTCTATTTCAGGTATATGGATAGATATTAATTCACAAGCATTTATTTTATAACATTTAGTGTGTGGCTTGTATTCAAGTTAACATTAATCTCCTTCTGAAAATTTATACTTTACTGCTTGTTAGGCAATGGGGAGCACAGTAGTCAAGATCACAAAACCAGAAGTCAGTACAGTAGTATATATATTTTAGTAATATCCTGTTGTTAAGACCAAACCATTACTGTAATAAACCTTTAGCTGAGATAATAATGAGTGTTTTTGTTGATCACTAAGAACTATTCTAAGTAATTTTTCTATGTTATAACATTTGACCTCTCTAAATTAGATATCTAAACTGTATTTGTTAACTATGTTTTTCCTATACTATCATGGAGATAATAGATTTCTAAGACAAATTCCAAGGAGATGTACAATCTTTCTAAATTCCCAAACCCACAGATATTTATATAACATCATTCTGCATTTCTAAAGCTTTGTTGTGGCTAGGTAGGATATGTTTCCTGTCTCAAGATGCCAAAGAATTTCATAATATGTCACTTCTTGTTAAAGTGTTATGTTTATGAAAATGAAAATTATGAATTTTATTTTTTGTCTGCTACACTAATAAATTTGTATTCTTTTATAGCCCATCACTGTAATCCAACATATTTATTTCTTCTCCAGCTTCATCTGTATGAAAATTTAAGCTCATTGTCTATAGCTTGGTGATTTTGAGAAAGACTTTCAGTTTTTCTGTTGTAAAGTTCAAAGAATATTAATCTTACTGGTTATTGTGAGGATAAAATCAACTTCATGAGCTTGACATAATTAATACCCAGTGTATAACAGGTGCTTAAATGTTAATAGCTACCATGTTTAAAAAGAAAGAGACTGATGGTTAATGGTTTTTCAGAATAGTAGTCAACTGTCCTGTAAGCTTTAATTAATTCACTAATTAAGATCATTGATCTTGTTTAGATCTTCATGTATTTATTTCCCTCTGCAATTGACCAAGCTCTGTTTCTATTGCCAGTGTGACAAATACCTTGCTAAATCCAGATGGACGTAAGCTACCTTTTTTGAATACTTGATCAAGAGAGAATGATGTCAGTCTGCCCTGACTCACTCTGACTCATTCTTATTTTGTGTTTCTTATTTTACTTTTAAAACTGTCATTTAATATCTACCCATTTTTGTCGGCTGCAGTATCTAATAAAATATATTAATAAGATGGAAATGATTAAATTAGGGAAATTAGCATTTTCATCTAGTCAAATATTGTCATTTCTATGTGTCAGAAACCTTCAGACTCATGTACATATTTTTTTATATTTTAAATAGTAATTTTTTTATTTTATTTTATAATTTAATTTAATTTTACATATCAGCCACGGATTCCCTCATTCTCTCCCCTCCTGCCCCCCCTGCCTTGACCCCAGCCCACCCCCCATTCCCATCTACTCCATGGCAAAGACTCCCCTGAGGATTGAGTTCAACTTGGTAGATTCAGTCCAGGCAGGTCCAGTCCCCTCCTCCCAGGCTGAGCCAAGTGTCCCTGTATAAGCCCCAGGTTCCAAACAGCCAGCACATGCGCTGAGGACAGGTCCCAGTCCCACTGCCTGGATGCCTCCCAAACAGATCAAGCTAATCAACTGTCTCACTTATCCAGAGGGCCTGATCCAGTTGGGGGCTCCTCAGCTATTGGTTCATAGTTCATGTATTTCTATTCGTTTGGCTATCTGTTCCTGTGCTTTTTCCAATCTTGGTCTCAACAATTCTCGCTCATACAAACCCTCCTCTTTCTCGCCAACTGGACTCCCGGAGCTCCACCTGGGGCCGTGGATCTCTGCATCCGGTTCCCTCAGTCATTGGATGAGATTTCTAGCAGACAGTTAGGGTGTTTGGCCATCCTATTACCAGAGTAGGTCATTTCGGGCTGTCTCTCGACCATTGCCAGTAGTCTATTTTGGAGGTATCGTTGTGGATTTCTGTGGGCCTGAAGAATGGATAAATAAAATGTGGTACATATACACAATGGAATACTACTCAGCAGAGAAAAACAATGACATCATGAGGTTTGCAGGCAAATGGATGGATCTAGAAAAAATCATCCTGAGTGAGGTAACCCAGACTCAGAAAGACAAACATGGTATGTACTCACTCACAGGAGGATACTAGATGTAAAGCAGGGATGACTGGACTGCTACTCATAACTCCGGGGAGGCAACCTAGAAAACAGGACCCCGGGAAAGACACAGGGATCGCCCAATGACAGAGAAATGGATGAGATCTACATGGATAACCTGGATGTGAGTGGGGGTAATGAAAGGCAAGGGTCGAGGGAAAGAGAGCTTGGGGGAGCGGGAGATCCCAGCTGGATCAAGAACAGAGGGGGATAACAAGGAATAAGAGACCATGGTAAACAGAGACCTCATGTACATATTTTAAATGTAATTGCTCCAAGCTTCAGTTATTGGGCTGTGTCCTATGATACCAGAACTATCATTCCTAACTGTGTTTTCTTACCCATTATCAATTATATTTCTACCCCAATCTTCTTTCCCCTCAGTACATGCTCTTGGCTTCTATTCAAACTTTATTCTGTTTTCTCCTTCCATGTAATCAAATAATTATCTACAACAAATGATTAGGAACACACAGTACATGTCTTCCTGTGTCTGATTTATTTCAGTTTACCTGACTTTCAAATTCATCCATGTTACTGCAGATTCAGTTTTTGTGGGTGGATAATATCGCACATAAACCCACACATACACACACACACACATACATACACACACACACTCAAACATTCTAAGTCCTTTGATCTGTCAGTGACTATCTTTCTTGACTCCACACTGTGATGATTCAGAGAAGCATTGCTGTAAACATGGCTGCATCACTTCTTCTTGGATTCATACCCAACAGAGATCTCATGGAAATTCTATCTTCAGTTTACTGAGGAATGTATACCTCATTATAATATTTATACTAATTTATATTCCAATCAGCCATTTATAAAAGTTCATCTTCTTCATGCTGCCAATATTCTCACCAGTAATTTGTTTTGTTTTGTTTTTGATAACATCCCTTCTAACTAGTTCGAAATAAAATCTCACTGTGGATTGTTTAGTACTGCCCAGAGGAATAGTCATACTGAACTTTTTAAAAATATTTTTATTTTATAATTAATTTAGTTTTACATATCAGCCACGGATTCCCCTGTCCTCCCTGCTCCCACCCCCCCACCCAGTCCTGCCCCCCCCAACCCCCCCCCCCATTCCCACCTCCTCCAAGGCAAGGTCTCCCCTGGGGGATCAGCCCAGCCTGGTAGATTCAGTGGAGGCAGGTCCAGTCCCCTCTTCCCTACACCAAAGCTGAGCAAAATGTCTCATCATAGGCCCCAGGTTCCAAAAAGCCAGCCCATGCACCAAGGACAGGTCCCACTGCCTGGGGGCCTCCCAAACAGTTCAAGCCAATCAACTGTCCCACCCATCCAGAGGGCCTGATCCAGTTCCATGGGGGCTCCTCAGCCATTGGTTCACAGTTCATACGTTTCCACTACTCTGGCTATTCGTCCCTGCACTTTTTCCAATCATGGTCTCAATATCTCTTGCTCATATAATCCCTCCTCTCTCTCTTGCCGATTGGACTCTGGGAGCTCCACCTGGGGCTTGGCCGTGGATCTCTGCAATCTGCTTCCATCAGTCACTGGATGAGAGTTCTATCATGACATTTAGGGTGTTTGGCCATCTGATCACCAGAGTAAGCCAGCTTGAACTTTTAAAGCATGTTTCTCTTGATAATTTTTTGTTTAGATAATTATGTTCAGTGTGTGTGTGTGTGTGTGTGTGTGTGTGTGTGTGTGTGTGTGTGGTCTATATATGTTTGTATATGTATGTATGTGTATGAATGTGTGTGTTTTTTATATCAATGTGTGTGTGTGCATATACATGTGCATGAAAGTGTGCATACACATTAATACGTGTACTTATGGAGGCCAGATGTCAATGGAAAATGTCTTTCTCAATTTCTTTCCACCTTATTATTTGAGAGATCTCTCAATGAACTTGTAGCTCAAAGATTTGCATAGGCTAATAGACAAATGAGCTAGGTATCTACCTGTTCTTTTCTCCCCTGTTCTGAGAATGAATGCACCATGACCAGCTCTCTTTTTTCTTTAATGGATATTGGGGAATCTGAACTCAGGTCCTCCTGATTGTGAGGTAGGCACTTTCAATCATCTTCCACTCAGAATTTGGTCATTTTTAACTGATCTATTTGCCTTTTCAAGTTTTTTTAGTTCCTTTTGTATTTTGGATATTTCACTTTCTTGAATGAATACTGTGAAAAATTCTCCCCATCCATAGCCTGCCTTGGGACCCCATCGTTCAGTCACCTGTCTGGATAGAAACATTTTGTGATTCAATTTCTTTATATACTACAATTTTTCTTGTTTTTGCTTTGAAGTCTTAATGAATGCTCTCAGTATCTTGAAGTGCTTCCCTTGATTGTGTAGATTGATTTCACAGCTAGGTCCTTGATTCATTTTGAGTTGACTTTCATGTAATGCGAGAGGTGTCACCTTTCGGAATATCTGTGTTCTGTTTTGTCAGTACCATTTATTAAAGAGACTATTTTTTCTTTAATATGTGTGTGTGTCACCTTTGTAAAAATTCATCTGGCTATGTGTTAATTGGTCACTTTTATTTCTCAGCCAGATCCTGAAAGACAAAGCTCCCATTTCATATCACATATGTCATCTCCATTTTAAGTCATGGCAGTAGAGGGAAGACTACTGAGAAGAGAGGGGGCACCAGATCAGGTGGAGACAAGAGAATAATGAGGAATAATTATGTTTAAAGCACATTATTTATACATGAAACTCATTGGGTTATAATGTGTGGATTCATTTTTGTGTATTTATTCTGTTCTATTTGTTTCTGTGTCTATATGTAGTCTAGTGACTTCCTGCTTTGATAACAATAGCTTTGAAATATGTTTTAAAGTGAAGCATTTTGATGCTACCAGCTTTGGTATTTTTGTTGATACTGTTATTTGTTTTTGGTTTGCTGATATGTATCATTGATAATTCTGTATAAATTTTTGATCTTGTATTTGGAAAGTCTAAAAAGAATTGTACTGTTATTTGGGTTGGAAATGTGTCCCAAAGACCCATGTGCTTAGTCCGCAGCCTGTACCACTACCAAAAAGTAGTAGGACTTTTCATCTATGGGACATAGTCCATGTGACATATTTGGATCTTTGACACATTCTTATCAGGCTCTCTTAGACTATGAGGTTATCAGTTTCCATTACCAATTATTTCCATTAGGATGCCCTGCTTCAGCATGGGCCCAGAAGCAACTAGGCCCATATATATTGTACACCAGACCCAATTTACAATTTTTCTTTCAATTTGTTTTTGATATATAAAAATGGTACGATTTCACATATGTTGAATTTACATATATTCGTAATGTTCCTAGTCATTTATCAGTTCCAAGAGGTTTTTGATGTAGACTTTGGATTTTTCAATATGTAAAACCAGGCTATCTTCATACAGGGTTAATTTTGATTTTTTTCCAGTTTTTGTGTCCTCTTTTTGATTTTTTTCTCTGACCAATTCCTCTGATTAAAATTTGTGGTATTATGTTGAATCAGAAAGGTAAAAATCTCATTTTGTTTCTCATATTAGAGGAAATTATTTTTGCACCAGGAGAATAGCTCAGCTGGTAAAGCATTTGCTATGACTGGAGCGAGATCTCCAGCATCAATATAATACAAAAAGCAAGCAAGCAAACAAACAAACAAAGACAGGCCGAGTGGCCTATGCTTGGAACTCCAGCCCAGAAGAGGTAGAAACAGACATACTCCAGGCTTGTGGGTGGGCTGTGGGTCATCCAAAGATTGACACCTGAGGTTAACTTCCAGCTACTGCAGGGATCTGAGTATGCATTTGTATGCATATAAATACACACAAACACACACACACACACACACACACACACACACACACCACCCCAAAAGTAAGAAACTTAAAAATTTTTTTCCTCTTTAACAAGATGTGAAATGTCAATTTTTTTCTCATGTAGCTTTTATTATGTGGTGTTTTAATCATGATTATAATCTGTTGTGACTTTATCATGAAAGAATGTTGAACTATTTTAAGTCATTTCTGTATATACTGTGATGATTATATAGTTTTTGATTTCAATTTGATGATGTGCTGTAGAATATGTATACTGTTTTGGGAATTCTGTACCTCGAAACATTTTTGCATCCCTGGGGTTAGTCTCACATGGATGTGTGTGTGTGTGTGTGTGTGTGTGTGTGTGTGTGTGTGTGTGTACATAATTTATCAATGAATCCCCAACACTTTAAACATTTCTTTGTTGGGAGACTTTTTTACTATAGATTAAATCTCATTATTCCTTATTACTGGCCAATTATTCTGTAAAAATTTACAAGTATAGATATTAACATTTTTATGTCATTTAATTTTCAAATGTATGGATATATACTTGTATAGTAAGGCATTTAGTGTCAATGTTAATTTCTACTTATTTATTGATTGATATTAAAGGCAGGGTATCATTTAATCTAGGCTTTTCTGAAACTCAATTCAATATGTAGCTAGAGAAGCCTTGAACTAATTCTACTGCCTCCATCTTCCAAGTGCTGGGATTATAGAAAGGTGTCACTGCATCAGATTATGAGGTTTTTTTTCTTCCCTTCCTTTTTTTCTTGATTAACCAAGCTAATGGTTTGTTAAATCTTCATTTTCTGAAAATATTAACTCTATTTCATTAGTTTTCTAATTAATGAAATTAAATTAATTTTCTTAATTTGTTTTACATTTTTCTAATTTTTAAGATTAATTTATGTTAGCATGAAAAGATTCCATTATCACATATTGATATACATGACTCATTATAGTTTATTCTTATTCACAGTCCTTCTCAACTGCTTTCTTTCTTATGGCCATTCTCTCTTCATCTTCTCTCTCTTCCCCAACTTGTGTCTTCTTCCACTTCTGTGTTCTATACAGTCAATTACACTCTCACTGACCCCCAGTCACATGCTACATTAGGATCTCATCTTCTCTTCCCATGGGACTTTCCTACATATCCTTCATATCCAACACACATCAGATTACTGGTCCTATCATTGAAAGAACGATTAATTGTTTTCTGATACTCATTTTTTGCAGATCTTTTAGGATCACAGATGAGTGACCATAGGCTGTTTTCGTGTGCTTGTTCTTGTAGTTGAATTGATGTTTTGCCTTTTGGGCTTTAAATATTGTATCTTTGATTTGTATTTGTGACATTTTGACTAGGACATATCTTGGAGAGTTTTTTCTTTGGTGATCTGTCTTTAATGGTTGAAAAGCTTCTTGGTTTTGATAATTTCTTCCTCTTGAGTTGAGACTTTTCTGTTACAGTTTCACTGAACAAATTGTCTAATTTTGAGATTTTTCCCTTCACTCCCCTATTATCCTATGAATTCTTAGGTTTGGTTATTTTAACACATCCCAGAGTTCTTGAGAGGTTTGGTCAGACTCATTTATTATGTTTTTTTCTTTTTACATGTCTTAATTGCCTCAATGTTTTCCTCCATCTTGATACTTTCTTCCATTGATCTCCCCTGACAGTTTCCACATTACTTCTCACTGGATTATTTGACTCATTACCCTAACTTCTTGTTCTTATCATAAATTCATTGTCTTGCTGTTCTTGTTTTAAATGTTTGTAAATGTTTTCCCTTTGTGCATGTCTGTTTTTCAGGTTTGTGCCTTGTGCCTGTGAAGGGAGAGATCAGATCCTTAGGAACTAGAATTACAGATGATTGTGAGACATCCTGTGGGTGATAGGAATTGAATCCAGTTCCTCTTGAAGAGCAGCCTGTGCTTTTGGCCCTTAGGCCCTGAGCCACCTGGCCCGCCCAGCTCCATTTTGTAAAATTTCCCTCTACATTGTTCTTTCCATCCACTTTGCTGACTTTGTTGCCTAGGTTCTGGCTTTATTTTACCACTTTACTCAGCTGATTATTTGAGTCATCTATTTTGTCAGTGATCCTTTTAAATGTGACTTCATGGTGGCCAATGAGGTGGCTCAGTGGCTCGAGGCACTTTTTAAGCCTCATGATTTGTGTTTTATCCCAGATATCCACTTAGAAAGAGAGAATGACTCAACTCCCACAAGTTTTCTTGATTTCCACATGGGGTGCATATTCACCCCTGCACTACCTATATGCACACACATGCACGCACACACGTGCTCTGGACCAATCTTAAAAGGTCTTATTAAATAAAAGCTTGGAGCCATCAAAGTACAGTCACAGCTAACCTCACCTCACCAACTTCGCAACTTCCAAGGCAAGCTACTTCCTGTCTACACACACCTATATGCCTTTCTGTTCTGTTCTCTCATTTGCTCTCTCAGCCCAGCTACATCACTTCCTCTTCCTGCCCAGCTCTGTCACTTCCTGTCTGTCTATATAGACCTCCAGACCTCTATGGTTGGTGCTGGGATTAAAGGCATGTGTCACCACGCTTGACTGTGTTCCCCAGTGTGGCCTTGAATTCACAGAGATCCAGACAGATCCGTGCCTCCCAAGTGATAGGATTAAAGGTGTGTGCTACCACTGCCTTACTTCTATGTTAATGTAGTGGCTGGCTTTTTCCTCTAATCCTCAGGTAAATTTTATTGGGAGACACAGTATATTGGGAGACACAATACATCACCACAATGTACATGTACACACACACACACACACACACACACACACACACACATACACATTGGACCCTGTGCTGAATAGAGGAGCAATAAAAAATGGAATAGCAGGGTAAAAGTAATTTCATCAGGAACAAAGGAAAAATGTGGGGTTTCTAATTAGGGAGGAAGATGGGAGATAAATACAGAAGAAGAGAGGAGAGAAAAAAGAGTAAAGATGTCTAAAGAGGCAATAAAGAATCATTTTATTAGCTAGCTACATGAAATAAAACCCATAATATATGTAAGTGTGTGTATAAATGTACGAATATAGCTTAAGTGAAATTTTCTCATTGAGCTGACAATGCTCCCGCAAGAGTCAAAGGCCATCCAACAAATCCCTCAAATCAGGTACAGGAAACCCTCTTTTGGGTTGTTGACCAGTGTTGTCCAAGAAACCCTCAAAGCATTACGAATTATGTGCAACTGTCTTCAGTTGCCCTCCAGAGGTGGACAGTAAGTCCCATTGCTGAAAACACTATGCACTTCAGACACTGAGTTTTTTTTTCTTCATGTGTTTTTGTCAGAGTAGTTACTGTTCTTTCAAACTCACATGTAGAATCCTTTTAGTAGTTCTAGTATGCTTGGTCTAGTGATGATGTATTCACTCACTTTTTGCATTCCTTAAGGATTCTATTTCTACAGCATTCTTGAAGGATCATTTTTATGAATACAGTATTCTCATTTGACAGATTTTTCCCTTCTACATTTTAAAAATATCATTTTATTCCCTCTTTGACTGTAAGTTTTCTGATAAGAAATCTGCCATTATTCTAGAGAAGTATCAGTTTGATAAGCTATGTTAGCTTTGATGCCACTAACTGCCATAGTGCATTCTCTCTATAGGTCCTTTAAGCTCTAGTTGATGACAGCAGCAGGAAAAGGTTCGGCATAAGAATGCACCTCAATGTTTGTGGTGTTTTGTGAGTAGTGTGGCCATATATGTTGTATTGAAGCATCCAGTCTTGCTATGGCTTGCAGGCTAGTGCAAGACCGATAGTAGCAGGGACATGGAATAAAACACCTTATTTTCAGTCATTTAACTGGGAAGAGGACGATATGGATCTTACATCCCCAATTGAAACTACCCCAGCATCTTAGTTCTTAGGGATAACACACTACCCTCTTGCCCTTAGCCACCTCCTTTCAGTGTAGAGTGATGCATAGAGTTGGTTTGTGAAGTCATAGGTACATTTCTAGTTAATTTGGTAACTAAGGCTACTAACATTTTTACTGCGTTATGGGCTTCCAGTATGTTACAGCTTTACTAAGATTGCTTCTGCCTGACATGCACAGTAAAGGGTGAATTCTTCTCTATCCTTACTCCAACACTTTTCCACACTGTGGTTCTCAAACTTCCAAATGCTATGACCCTTAAATATAATCCCTCATGTTGTAGTGACTCCCAATCATAAAATTATGTTATTGCTACTTCGAAACTGTAATTTTGCTCCCGTGAAAGGGTCATTTGACTCCCAAAGAGGTCACAACCTACAGATTGAGAACCACTGCTCTACCTGGAGGCTGATGTAAGTACTCTACTTTCTTTCTGATGACATCATAGGTCTCCATGTTTTTCAGTATTCTTACATTAAGTTCCAGGGTTTTCTTTCAGCCTCTTACCTCAACTATAGCTTTTTAGTTGTTTTGGCTTTTGTTTATGGAGGATAAGGTAGGAACCAGCTGTTCAGCAATGTTAGCATCAGATTCATTTTTCTTAAACTCATCTGAGCCCTGGCTGATTTCTACAGGCATTTTTAAATATTCTTGATTTCTTATATAATATATTATTGAATTATGTTTATGATTTAACTCAGAAGTCTTAACTTATATGCTAATTGTCTTCTTATTTGACTCAGGAAGTCATGCTGTTATAATTCCATTGAGTATTTATAAAAGAAAGTCTATTTTCCTGATGATGTACATTTTTAGTGAACTATCATTCTTTTTAAGACACAAACATACACATGTACTAAAGGTAAATATAATTATAAATATGATTTTATAAGTTATTAAAAATTACTGGCATTTGAGAGATGGCTCAATGGTTAAGAGCACCAGCTGCTCTTCCAGAGGACCCAAGTTTGATTCCTAGCACTTACATGGTGTTTCACAATCATCTGTAACTCTAATTGCAGGAGTTCTAATGTCCTCTTCTAGCCTCTAAGTGCAACAAACACACACATGGTGCATAGGCATACATGTATCCAAAACATTCATACACCTAAAAGGTAAGAATCATCACAAAAAGATTAAAGGTATTTATTATGTGGAAAGCTCGAATTTACTTCATTGTCCTTGTTCTGCCCAGTGGTACCTGCACATCAGAGGTTATGTGTTTGCTTCCAGTTCCCAAGTGACTCGCTGAGCTCTATCCATATTTCCTTCCCACACCAGGTCTGTAGCCTTTTATAGAGGAACCAGATTTGTATATTTTTATGTACTTTCTTTTTCACATCTTCATCCAGTTTAATAACTGGTTGTGTCAAGTAGACTGTAGACAAGAATATTCTCTCCTACTTTAATGAAAGTCAATTTCCCTTCCCCTTTTAATCAAATGAACCAAGATATTGTCATTTATTATGATATTAGTCATTTACTAATTACTAGAACATAATAATGATTTGTACTTTTTAAAAATAATTTTTGTGCTCCCTACAAACAACTCAAACTTCCTTGAGCTTTTCTTTACTGAATCATAAATTTCTGCCATATGTACCTGGAACACAATAAGCCTGGATTCAAATTAGTAGGGGAAGTGATGTCAGTCTCTCTCTAAGCCTGTGTGCCTTAGACATCTGTAACAACAATGTTTAATCATAAATACAACATTTATCATGAAGGGAAACACATATCTGAGAGCTAAGTGAAAGAAAAACAAAACTATAGACCAAATTATTTTATTAAAGAATTAAGAAAGCATTACAGTGATATTCTAGCGCATTTTACACTGTGAAGGTTTTTTTCTCTTTCCCTTTCAGATTACCTGCAGTTCAGGATAATTGGAACAGCCTTTCATTAACTTCTTTGGCCTTTAAACCTTAACCCCTCTCCTCTTTGTCCACCTGCTCCAATGTATAGATGGGATCAGGTAAAATAGCAAGTATTGATATTACTTGGAGGGCTAGAAAATGACTCTCTCTTTTAGTTTTGATACAGTTGAACAAAATAAAAATTCAAACCTCAAAATCTAGCAGGTAGGACTTCTACAAGAGCTGGCTTGAAAGGAATGAAGAGAGTAATAGGAATTATTATCTAGTTGTATTTGTCTCTGATGAAGGGGAGTCTCTATCTTTTAAAGTAAAAGTAAATTTGAGCCTATCTTAAGAAAGAATTCATGACTTTGGCAAGGGAAGAAGGAAGGCTTCCTGTGGATCTCCACCTCTTCCTTAGCTTCTCCACATCTAATCACCCAGTTTCATGCTCTGCTGTGTAACAGATCACATGCTGTGACCTCTCCTCAATCTCTGCCCACATTCCCAGGGGATGAAGCAGATCCCAGTAGAGCAGCTTGTTTTCTCTCTCTATGATGATCCTCAGTCCCCTCTCCTAGTGAATCCCTATCCCTAAATGTCAGCTCCCAATTACCTAGAAACACATTTTACACACAATGCCCAGTGATCACACCAATAAGAATCCCAGAAGAATTTCCTACCAGGGAACACATAGCCACCACACTCTCTTAAGAACCAAGGAAGGCAACAGAAACCAAGGAATAAAACACTCATTCAATGAAGACAAGACTAGATATTACCACCCAGAATTAAAACTCTCTAAAACTCAGATGCAGCAGTGTAGAAACACAATCAAAACTGCTAGAATAATGTCTTCATTAGATCCCAGCAATTCCTACTGCAAAGGGCCCTGAGTATTGCAACATAGGCAAAGCACAAAGAAAAATCTTTAAAATAGCCTTTAAAAATATGGTAGAGGTCCTTAAAGAGGGAATAAACAATTTCTCTTAAAGAAATCTATGAAAACACAAACAATGGAAGGGAACTAATAAAACAATTCAAGACCTGACAGTGGAAATAGAATCAATAATTAAAATCAAACTGAGAAAAATCTAGACGTGAAAATTTTAGGAACTCAAAAGGAAACCTAAGAGGCAAGCCTCACCAATAGAATAAAAGAGATGGAAGAGAGTCTCGGGCATTGAAGACCAGATAAAATAAATGGATACCTCCATCAAAGAAAATGTTAAATCTAAAAAAAATCTTGGCACAAAACATTCAGAAAATCTGGGACACTATGAAAAGGCCAAATATAAGAATTATAGGAATAGAAGAAGGAGAAGAAATCCAGGTCAAAGGCACAGTAATTTTCAACAAAATCACAGAAGAAAATTTCCCTAACCTAAACAAGATGTCTGTCTGCTAAGGTATAAGAAGCATACAGAGCATCAAATAGATTGGAACAGGAAAGAAAGCCCCCGCCCCCCGGCATCTAATGATCAAAATATTAAACATACAACAAAGAAAGAATATTAAAAGCTGGAAGGGAAAAAGACCATGTAACATACAAAAGCAAAGATACTTGAATAACACATAATATCTCAATGAAGAAAAAAATCTAGAAGGATCTGATAAGATTTTCTACAGAATGTAAGATACCACAAGTGCCAGTCTAGACTACTATACCCAGCAAAACTTTCAATCATAATAGATAGAGAAAATAAGACCTTCTATGATAAAACCAATTTAAAAAATCTATAAATCCAGCACTGGAGAAGTTAGGTACTAGAATGAAAATTCTAACATAAGGAGCTTAACCACACTCAAGCAAGTACAGAGTATGTATAATCCCATATCAGCAAATGAAAAGAGGGGAAACACATAGACACACATACAAATGAACACACACATATACATACAAACAACAGCAAAAATAGCAGTAATCAACAAATACTACTCATTGATCAAAGGTCTCAATCCCCTAATGAAAAGACACAGACTAACTGAAAGGGTCTGAGAATAGGATCCATCCTTCTGCTGCATCCAAGAAATACACCTTAACATGCAAGATAGTCATCACCTCAGGGTAAAAGGATGAAAAAACGATATTCCAAGTAAATGGGTCTAAGAAGTAAGCTGGTATAGCCATTTTAATATTTCACAAAATAGACTTCAAATCAAAACTGATTAGAAGAAGTAGGGAAAGACACTGCATACTTATTAATGGAAAAAATCCACCAAGATAACTGTAATTCTTAACATCTGTGCCCCAAACACAAGGGTACCCTAGTTCATAAAAGGAACTATACTACAGCTTAAACCACATACTAACCCTTCCATACTGACACTCAAATCCTTATATACCCTATTCTCATCATAGACAGATGATCCAGAAAAAGAATAAACAGAGAAAATCTGGAGCTAACTGACATAAAACAAATGGACCTAGCAAATATTTGTAGAATATTTCCCATGAACACAAAAGAATATACTTTCTTCTCAGCATCTCATAGAACTTTCCCCGAAATTTACCACATACTCAGATATAAATAAAATCTCAATAGACATAAGAAAATTGAAATAACACCCTGCACCCTATCCTGTCTAACTACCATGGATTAAAACTAGATCTCAGTGACAATAGAAACAACAGGAAGCTTATAAATTAATGGAAACTGAACAATTCACTACTGAATGAAAAAAAGTGGGTCAAAACAGAAAAAAAGAAAATAAAAGACTTTCTAGAACTGAATAAAAATGAATACACAACATACCCAAACATATGAGACACAATGGTGGTGGTTCTAAGAAGCAAGTTCACAGCACAAAGTGCCTACATAAAAAGGTAAAATTGTAGAGATCTCATAACAGTAACTTTATCACAATCTGAGACCTCTACAACAAAAAGAAGAAAACACACACAAAGGAGCAAACAGCAAAATATATCTAACTCAAAGCTGAAATCAATAAAACAGAAACAAGCTAACTGACAGAATAATATGAGGAATTACTGAAACAATGAGTTGGCTCTTTGAGAAAAATGAATAAGATTGACAAACCTTTATTCTAAATAATTAAAAGGCAGAGGGAGAATGTCCAAATTATCAAAATTAGAAACAAGAAGAGAAAAATAACAATAGACACTGAGGACCTCCATAGAATCATGAGGACCACATGAGAATAGGAAGAGGCAAGATGCTAGAGAGGCCCACGGAAATCCACAAGGATACCCCCACAGTGGACTGCTGGCAATGGTCGAGAGACAGCCCGAACTGACCCACTCTGGTGAGGGGATGGCCAAACACCCTAATTGTCGTGCTAGAAACCCCATCCAATGACTGAGGGATCTGGAAGCAGAGATCCACGGCTAGGCCCCGGGCGGAACTCCGGGAGTCCAATTGGCGAGAAAGAAGAGGGTCTATATGAGCGAGATTGTTGAGACCAGGGTTGGATAAAGCACAGGGACAAATAGCCAAATGAATGGAAACACATGAACTATGAACCAATGGCTGAGGGGCCCCCAACTGGATCAGGCCCTCTGAATGGGTAAGACAGTTGATTGCCTTGAACTGTTTGGGAGGCATCCAGGCAGTGGGACCCAGTCCTGTGCTCATTGCATGAGTTGGCTGATTGAAACCTGGGGCTTATG
>CABHPH010149142.1:0-47108 GCA_902168325.1 Peromyscus nudipes | reverse complement strand
TGGGAAGGGGAAATAAAGGAGATCTCCATGAGTAAACTGGGGATGGGGGGGGGAGCAATGGAAGGTGAGGGATGAGGCATAAGAACATAGGGGAATGGGATGGTCCAGCTGGAGCAGGGACAGTGTAGGGGAGCAGTGAGGGAGATACCATGATGGAGGGAAATATCATGGGGATGGGGAGAGGCTTGGTGCTGTGGAGGTTCCTAGGAATCCACAAGGATGACCCTACCTTTGACTACTAGCAGTAGTGGAGAGCATGCCTGAACTGTTTTACCTCAGTGATCAGATCAGAGAGTCCCTCATTGTCATTATTATAGCTCCTTCATCCAGTAACTGATGGAAGCAGAAGCATAGATCCATAGCCAAGCACCAGACAGATCTCCAGGAATCCAGTAGAAGAGAGAGAAGAGGGATTCTATGAGCAAGGGGCAACAAGATCATCATGGGGAAACCTACAAAGACAACCAAACCAAGCTATTAGGCACTCATGAACTTTAGACCAACAGCTGTGGAGTCTCCACTGAACTGGACTAGGTCTTCTGTATAAGCAAGAGAGTTGTGTAGCTTGATATGCTTAAAGGGCTCCCTGGCAGTAGGATCAGAATCACTCTCTGGTCCATGAGTTGGCTTCTTGGAGCCCACTACCTACGGTAGGACATCTTGCACAGCCTTGATGCAGGGGGAGGTGCTTTGACCTGCCTCTACTGAATGTACCAGGCTCTTCGGACTCCCCAGGGGAGTCCTTGCCTTGTTTTAGGAGGGAATGGGGCATGGTTAGAGTTGGAAAATGGGAGGGGAGGGAGGCAAGAGGAAAGGGAGCTCTGTGATTGGTATGTAATATGAATAAAATGTTCTTTAGAAAATTAAAGAAAAAAAGAAATTACTCTTATCAATGGTAGATATCTATAAAAATAATCAGTGTGGTCACAGAAAATTTTTTTCAAAGAGGCATGTTTGCATATGTTCCTTGCTTATCAGCTACTTCTTTTCATAATTCAGCATCTAATTTATAGACGATTCCTCTGTAAAGCTGTTAGAGGCCATATTTGGCAAAATCATGCCTCTAATCATCTCCTTGCGTGGACCTCATTAAAAACATCATTTTTCATTGTCCATATCTACACAGCACATCTTTTCTAGTGCATGTATATATTTTTAAGATAACCAGGGGATATATAAACTTATCCTCAGGATTAGCATAAGACTTAAATATCCTCAGAAAACAAAATATTTTACAGATTTCTTACAATGAAACTATATTAAATATTCTGTTAAACCCATCTACAGTTGAAGTAAATGGCTTCTGCTAATAAGAGAAGTGTTTGAATCAACTTCAGAGCCACTCCTGACTTCAGTAATTATAAGTATTAAAAATAAATTGGCTAATACATATTTAATTTTTATAGAGACAGCTTATAGAAATGCAACCATTAAAATAAAATATCAGACACTTCTCCAAATTGTATTTTTCAATTACTTGTAATCACACTCAAGACCCTGTGCACATGCTCAGCCAGGATTGGGCTACAGTGCCAGTCCGACTGCCAGGTTAAATGTTTGAACACATGGAATGATGTCATAGGAGTTGTTTTCCATGACTCTAATTTTCATTATATTCTTTTTTTTTTCCTGAGAAAGATCTGACTGAGAAATGTCTATGAATGCTTATCATTCTCCATTACCATGATCTCTTCCCTTGTATCTTCTCTGAGTGGATCTAGTTTTTGTCCTGAATCTTATTTTGATGTATTCACTGTGTTGGATTGCACATAACAAATGAAACACACAAAAACTGTGTACATTGGAACCATTGGTTTTGTGGACACTCCCTACCCCCTCTTCTCTTAATTTATTTCATCATAGAATATCTGTACTCTGGCTCAGGTTTTTTTTTTTTCTAGAATCAAGGAAGATTTAGAAACCAAGTATTTGATTCTTTTTAAATTTAAAGTTATTGTGTCAAATTTGGTCAAAGTTTATTTCTTCTTCTATCATTTAATTATTGTTAACAAACATATGGGATGTCTTAGGAGGAGATTTTAAAACCAAATGAGAGAACATAGGGTGGGGAAAGCTGAGGAGAGAAGGAGCTTGATATTCAAATATGAAGACCATTTTCTTTTTTTTTGTTGTTGTTGTCTCATATTTTTTTTGAATTTATTTTATTTTATTTTACAATATAATTCAACTTTACATATCAGTCATAGATCCCCCCGTTATCCCTCCTGCCACCCCGCCCCCCTCTCCCTGGCCCACCCCCCATTTCCATCTCCTCCAGGGCAAAGACTCCCCCGAGGATTGAGATCAACCTGGTGGACTCAGCCCAGGCAGGTCTAGTCCCCTCCTCCCAGGCTGAGCCAAGGGTCTCTACTAAGCCCCAGGTTTCAAACAGCCAATTCATGCACTGAGCACAGGACCCGGTCCAACTGCCTGGATGCCTCCCAAACAGATCAAGCCAATCAACTGTCTCACCCATTCAGAGGGCCTGATCCAGTTGGGGGCCCCTCAGCCATTGGTTCACAGTTCATGTGTTTCCATTCGTTTGGCCACTTGTCCCTGTATTCCATCCATCCCTGGTCCCAACAACTCTAGCTCACATAAACCCTCCTCCTTCTCGCCAATTGGACTCCCAGAGCTCCACCCGGGGCCTGACCGTGGATATCTGCATCTGGTTCCCTCAGTCACTGGATGGGTAGTCGAGAAATAGCCCGATCTGACCTACCCTGGTGATAGGATGGCCAAACACCTTAATTGTCATGAAGACCATTTTCATCTCAAGCACACATATAAAAAGTCAGCTGTAATAGAAAGTATTTTTAATGGTAGTGCTGGTGGAGACACAAGGATGAATCCCCAAAGCTTGCTCATTAGACAGTCTAGCCTACTCAGTGAGCTCCTGGTTCAGTGAGAATTTGTCTCAAAGCTTGAAAAATCAACTAGAAAATGATTTCAATTTGAGTTTTCGCTCATTTCTTTCTTTCTTTGTGTGTGTGTGTGTGTGTGTGTGTGTGTGTGTATATCTGGATGATACATATACATGTGTATGAGCACACATGAGCACATGCATGTGCTTGCGAGCCAGGGATATTCGATATTCTGCTCTATTTCCCTTTACATTATTTCCCAGAAAAAAAGGAAATCCTTTGAATGTGGAGCTTGCTGATTTCAGTTGGGCTGAGGACCAATAAGCCTCAGTGATTCTTCTGTCTCTTCCCTGATGAAGTGGAGTCATAGGAAGGCATGCCAATATCCAGCTTTTGATGCAGGTGCTGTGACCTGAACTCAGCACCTTATTCCGCTCAGTAAATGTTACCTTCTGAGCTATATCTCTCGCTCCATAATTTCACGTTCTCATCTATATCTAACTGGTGGTATAGCAAAACATTAATGCTGATTGGATAATAATAAGTAAAGGAACAAAAATAACATTTGGGGTTTGGTTTACTACAATATTTTGTTAGTATAATATTTGTGAACTAGAAATATAAATATAATGTTAAAGTCATAGGTGGAATAACAGTACAGTTTCTCAAATAATGAACAACTATGCAAAATTTCTGGCTATAAATATTTATCCTTATCTACCTTAAATTACAAAGGTCTCAAGGGCTAGTTCATTTTAATTTCACTATAAACATATCAGAGCAGCTGTATTTTTAATTGTCAATCTCTTAGTTTTTCCCTGAAAATGACTTCTTGTATCAATATAAATTTATGATGGATATGAATGATTTAAAGGCATCATTTAACTTTTAAAATTAACTATATGAATTTCCAGTTTCCAAAATATTTGTAAAAACTTTGACATTGCAGCTACCATTTCCACATCTTCATTTAGAAGTTCTCACATGCAAAGCTGCAGAACCAATTCCATTTCCAGGGGAGGAAACTGGGCAATGGCACTGGGCCAGGAGCTCATTCTGAATTTGTTAGAATGCATGGTTATTCTGTCTACAGTAGCTTGTGGCATCTACTTGCTTACACCAAGTTAAGTACAATGCATTTGCCTCTTCAACAGAACTCATTCACTCCATCTATTGCAGTTTACTGTTTGTGTAATACATATTCTTGTATTTGGTCAATAGAAATATTATGATTATACTTGCTAATCCCTTTCTTGCCTATCCAACTCAAAGTCTCCAATATTTTCCCAGTTAACTATCATTCCGTATATTTTTGTTTTAATTCTTTTTACTTTCTGACTATTATGGAATTTACCTATGTTTTCCGTCATTGTTTTATTTCACAACAATGAGATTATTTAAAGGCAATAAATTCTACTCTAGCCCCAGGACCACAAATACTTGGAGCACATATGGCAATTACACATTGAGTAACCCATGATTGATACAAACCATGTAGCAATTTGGAAAAGCACTGCAATAGCATGGCCAAGGCCCCCGGTGACTCTGAGATACCATCCCTTGTTAAGGATCAAAAATTAGAAGCAAGTATATGAAATATGTACCGTGTTAAACATAGAGCATTGTCTGACTGTGTCACTATGGGTAGCATATTGTTTTTAAGAAGGTCATATTGACCTTGCAAAGAATTACTTTCTGGTTTATTATTACCCCACACATGTCAGGTTTTAGGGTTCTGGCTTCAGTACACTGTAACTTGGTTACATTTGTCTTTGAGACTATAAAATGGCCTTCATTGTAAATACTCCTCAGAGGTGTGGTGTAGGTTGAACATGTTGGCCTTTCTTAAAGACATTCAACAACTGTGAGATTTATGATGGGACCAGTGAAGTGACAGTAGATGGTGGTTAGTCTAAGAAAACAGAGAAAAAAAAAGACTAAATATATAAGGTCTCCATGTGCATGATGTTTTTTGTTTCTATTCTATTTTTCTGTCTATATTTGTTAATTATTTATAAAATATGTTTAGCTCATATTCTTTCCATGCCTCAACTCCTCCCAGATTCTTCCCTACCTCTTTCCCCAAACAACTTCATGTTCTTTCTCTCTTTTGTTTTAAGGTGAGGCTAGACAAGGTAAAAGTGTACACTTAATTTTGGCAGGACTAGCATGTATGAGGGAAGATAAGATTGTTTGGTGAAATTACAGACTGGAAACAGCAGCATGCCACAGATAGGGACAAAACCCATTTTTCTTCACTGTCATGGAACTAGAGCAGAAGGATTTGCTAACATAGCAGAGAAAATCCTCTCAGATTTGAACAAATCTAATTAAATTTCCATATACCAATAAAAAGTGGTTTCAGTACTCTCCTAAAGTAAATAGTAAAGTAAATTTCTGTTTGAAAATACGTTTTAGGATTCTTGGTCAAAGTATCTATGAGATTTACTGATGATAGCTTATAAAGTATTCTCATATGCCTGTCTCTGTTAATAGTAAATAAAGGAAAGGAAATAAAACAATGTTTGAATGGATTTCAAGTTAAATCATTTGAATTCTTGAGAAAGATGCAATTTGTATCCCTGAAAGAGTATTGAAAACATGTGCTAATAATGTGTTTATCAGGTAACATCCTTAAAATACTGTTACTCTAGAAGTGTTTACAGTAGCAGAATAAAATTCATGGGACAATACTTCTCTCCAGGCTTCTTATATAATTTATTCTGAGGTTTAAATACTATGATTGGTCTCAAGACTTTGTTTTGAATAAGGAAAATATATTTGACAGTGTTATGTGTATAATAAAATAATTTCACCTTTTATCTACACAGTTATCAACATACTGAAGAATTTCTGTGTGAGCTTTAGGATATTTACTGGACCAATATTTAATTCCAAGATATTCACCACAATACAGCTGATTACTGACATTTGAATAAATTTCTTGAATTAAAGCAGCCCAATCAATACAGTGTTCAATGTCATATTTCCTTTGAGCTTTATATATTTGTTTATCAATTCATTCAATACATAGGCATTTTATTCAAATTGATTAAAAGGGACATTATTAAAGGTATTGATTATGAAGTGGCAAGGAAGGTAACAAGGTAACCATATTCCAGAACTCTCATGCTTGCTATCTGAAGACATTTCTTAGATCCTACAGGAGAGTAAGTTAGTAGTTTTTAATTTTCAGTGTAAATACTCAACATCCAAGGGCAACAAATAATAAAAAATAAAGTTCACTACTGTATAAGCTTTTGTAATCCTTTCATAGACAGTCCTCATAAAAATAGATGTTACACAAATTTGGAGATGAATTTTAGATACAAGGTTGTGAAAGTTAAATTATACAAAAACATAGCTGACCAACTTAACTTAGCAAAGGTAATAGCAATGCAAGTTTTGATAAAATTTAAATTTGATATTACTTGAATATATCGTGAGTATAATTTATGTTCAGTATGACATTCATATGATTATATACAGTAGTTTTCCCATATCTTTAAAGAGTCCATATCTATCAATAAAATTGCATATGATTATAGAAAATGTATTTCTCTACTGAGCATGAGATTTTTACTTTTGTTACTTATAAAAAATGTATTGATAAAGCATTTGCAGTATATTTAGTATTATAAGTAATCTACAGATTTAAGGACAGGGAACGTGCACAGATTGTATGCTATACCACTCTGTGTCGCAGTTTGAATGAGAATGGCCCCCATAGGCTCATAACATTAAATACTTGCTCACCAAGGAGTGATACTATTAGGAGATGTGACCTTGTTGGAGTAGATGTGTCCTTGCTAGAAGAGATGTGTCATAGAGTGTTGTGGCATGTTTTTCTGTATGCTGGGAATATATGTTGTTCCCATTGGTTAATAAACAAGCTGCTTTGGTCTATGGCAAGGCAGTTTAGAGGCAAGTGGGAAATCCAAGGAGAGAGACAGGAAAAAGAAAGGTGAAGTCTGGAGCAAGACACCAGCCTGCTGCCCAAAGAACAACATACTAACAGACTGGTAAGCCATGGAACATGTGGCAAAACATAGATTAATAGAAATGGGCTAATTTAAGATATAAGAGCTAGGTAGCAAGATGCCTTCCATAGACCATACAGTTTTTAAATAATATTAAGCCTCTGAGTGATTATTTTATAAGTGGCTGTAGGACCACAGGGTTGGGTAGGACTGGAGAAAACTTCTAACTACATTTGGTGCCCAGACGTGGTAGCAAGAATTTCCACCTAAAACCTGAGAAACCTTTTTAAAAAAGATTCTAAAGTGGAGCTAAAAACAGCTTCCTATTTCTGTCTCTCAGGTAAGCTGTGGTGTGTGGGCTTGAGCTACAGTATGATGGGTTTACAACATTTGTGCTTGATATACAGCAGGGCAGACAGAGATGTCTCCAAGTCATGCAGTGCACTGCATGGTGAATTTACCCTTAATTCATACAAGGGAAAAAAAAGTTTTGTGGGGCAGCTGTGCACTACCTGGTGGCAGCATGAACCCCAGAGTTGACAGGGTAAGCATGACTCTCCCAGATACCTCCACCATGTTGGGAAGCTGAGGTGGGCAGAGTCAGCAGCCAAGGCTACCGCTTTTCATCCTAGCCATTCAGTTTAGCAGTTTAAAATCTTGGTCAGAGAATGATTATAGATTCACAATAAGGCAGATTCAGATGGCATAAAACTCTGAACAGTTTTCAATGTGTGTAAAAATGTAGGTAGGTTGGGAAGAGAGAGAAAAAGGAATATAGGCAGTTATATAAAGAAATAGTTTTAAAAAATAGACAGTAAAAGTATTATAAAAAAATAAGCTGCATAAATATGAAAATCACCCAGAATCTGAATTATATTGTCTTTGGGATTTTTCCGGATTTTGAGACATGTCTGCTTCTGGCAGCACCAATCTACTTTAGAGAAGATGATGGCTATCAATGAAACTCCATATGGAGTTTGCTTTCCTTATGGCAAAAGTTAGCCATTTGCGCAAGAAACTATTCTTTCCTGGCCTGCTTGACAAAATGTTGTATTGACTGAAAATGAAGGACCCATAGAAAAATGACCACTAAATCTTGCCAAAACAAGGCAAGATAGTCCTTCAGTTTCCTGTTTCAAAGAGGAGACTGACAGATATTCTACAGGACACAGGAAGAAGTGACTAAAAAACTCTAGGACTATAGGCTGTAGATGGATGCCCCAACATTGCAGAGGAACTTTGGGTGACTGTCCAGGCAGCCAGCTGTCTCTGTCATTCTAGATTTTTAAAGGTGCTTACAATGCATTTCCTCTTTACTCAGGTAATATTATATCCCTCTGAGGTCTTTGATGTAGTTTAAGACTAGAGAGTTATAATTATAATTTTTATTGGTTATAATAAAAGATTAATTAGATATGAAACTTTAGATTCAAAAATATAGCACAGATGATAGAATATTTTCTTTAATTTTGCCAAATACAAATAGACTAGATATTGTAACTATACTTCTTGCTTGATAACTGTTCTATTATATATGATTTTCCTATGTTTAAGTTAAAACCTTCATTTTTGATTAGACAGAAAAGAGGAAGTGCTGTGAGATATCTTTCTGTATGCTGTGAATATGCGTTGCTATGATTGGTTAATAAATAAAATTGTTTTTGTGTATGGCAAGGCAGCTTATAGGCAGGCAGGAAATCCAAGAGAGACAGGAAAAGGAGAGGCAGAGGCAGAGGAGATTCCAGCCACTGCTTAAGTAACACCAAGATGCCAGGAGACCGGTAATGTCACAGCCACATGGCAACTTATAGACTAATAGAAATAAGTTAAGTTATAAGAGCAGTGAGAACTCTGAGCCATGAGGCCATATAGTTCGTACATAATAGAAGCCTCTGTGTGTTTCCGTGGGTCCGAGCAGCTGTGGGACCAGGTGGGATACAGGAAAACTTCTAACTACAGTAGAGGGTGGGCTTTGAGGTTTCAAAAAGCCTAGAGTCTCTTTCTTCTTGCTGCGTATGAATCCAGATATAGAAGAACTCTTAGCTACTTCTCCAGCTACATGTCTGCCTGAATGTGCTATGCTTTCCACATGATAATAACGGACTAAACCTCTGAAACTGTAATCTAGTCCCAAATAAGTGATTTAAAAAAAATAAGAGCAGCCATAGTCATGGTCTATCTTTACAGCAGTAGAGCAAGACTATGATATTAGTTGTTACCAGTAGTGGGATATTGATATGACAAACCTGATCTTGCTGCTTGTTGACAGACTATGGGAATATGGATTAAGGGATTTTGGATGAGGAAAGCAGTTGAACAATGTAAAAAGACTTAATGGGACATACCAGTAGGAACATTGAAGACAGCTGAATAGAGAAAAATGCAGATTATCATGCCCTGACTCAAGAGGTTTCAGAGGAGAAGAATATTAGTTAAGTGATGTAGAGGCTGGTCTTGTGGTATTTTGGTTAAAAAGTGTGCCTATATTCTGCTCAAAACATCTGCCTAAGCCTAATTGAAGAGTTTTGGATTAATCACTTGGGCATCGGAGATTTCAAGACAGTTTAGACTTGATTCTGTGATGTGGTTAGTAGTCATGCTTATGTGGAAATATAATGAAAAAGAAAAAGCTGGGAAAGGTAAAATACAAAATTTATCTTTGGAGGAGAAAAGTTGTACCAGGTAGTATAAAGGAAATAAGTCCAGTGCTCAAGAAGATAAAAATTTTAGATAAAAGATTGATACAAAATGGAATCAAGGTAGTGGTGACTTCATGGCATGGCTCCTTCCAACTTAAAAAAAATAATTGAAGAAAAGCTTAATCAGTGAAGGAAAACATTGAAAACAGAAAGCTTGTGAAATGAATGTGTACAAGTAGGCCAACTTCCAGCCACAGCAAGCAGAAGAACATGGTAGCCTCAGCCTCAAGGTTCTGCATTAGAGTCAAGGATACAACTAAGAGGTATTGGACTCTCCCTCTGTGGATAAGGAAAGCTGCTGAGGTCAGACTGCAATCAGGGGTCTTCCTGCATGGAGGCCTAGAGAGATCACTGCATGAAACTGTGAAGGTAAAGCTTGTATTTCATTGGCCATCACAAGATATTGGAGATGCCAGAGTTGTAGGAGACCTGTGGAAGAAAGCTGATAACAAGGTGTTGAACCATGTCAAAGGATAGAAATAGGTTGCAGTCTTCAGAGCTGAACAGAGTTGGAGATCTGAAGAACATTTTGACATCAGATACAGAGGCACAGACAGGTTTTAGTCAGCCTAGCAGTTTTGTGGTTTTGCTTTGTTTCAGTATTTTCTCATTATGCTCCCTTTCTTCTTTTTTGGAATGGTAATATATATGTTGTGTCACTATATGTTGGAAGTATGTTATCTGCTTATTGATTTTACAGGGGTTAAAAGTAAGAGATTGCTTTGTGCCTCAGAAGAGACTATGAACTTTGAATTTTTAAACAATGTTGAGATTGTGATTTACTATGGAGAATTTTGAGGTTAGAATAAATGCACTTTTCATTATGATATTGCTACAAGTCTATGTGGGCCAAGAAGTGGAATATGGTAGTTTGAATGAAAATGTTACCCATAGGCTCATAGATTTAAATATTTGCTTATCAAGGAGTGGCATTATTTGAAAGGATTAGGAAGTGTTACCTTGTTGGAGCGTCACTGGGGGTGACCTTTGTGGTTTCTAAAAGCCCATTCCAAAAAGCCCAGAGTCTTTCTTCCTGCTGCCTTCTGATATGGATATAGAATTCTCAGTTGCTTCTTCAGACCATGTCTGCCTGTGTGCCACCATGCATCCAACATGATGATAATGGACTAAATCTCTGAAACTGTAAACAAGCCCCAATAAAATGCTTTCCTTTATAAGGGTTGCCATGGTCATGATGTCTCTTCACAACAATAGAACACAGACTAAGACACTCTGCATAAAAGATAGAAGAAAAGACAGAGCTATTTATCTGTGTAGGATCTGAAAAGCTGTGTACTGTGGTTACTGAGAGATGACGGTATTTACTAGGTTTCCAGTTCAGGCAAGATGGAAAGACAGGGAGGAAAACTGAGGTTAAAAGCTAAGGAGAGTAGATCAAAATATGACAACATGGTGACATTCAAAGTGAGAAATTCTCAATTTCTGAGGCAAAATAAAATTGTGCAGTGAGAATATACTTATCAATTGTTTGTAAATACCAAGTAAGTTTTAGTAGGTCACATTACTGACTTGCTTCTCTAGACGCCCCAATCATCATACAAACATGTCAAAATTGTCATGACATGATATAACATATAAAAATGAGTGGCAATCTAATCAGATTAATGATGGAACAGTATAAAATAGGCAAAATGAAATAACAATAGATCAATAATCTGTAAAGTATATTAATCATTTAGGTTTATTTAAGCAAATGATATCTGAAAAAATATGCAATCTTTCATTTCCCCTTTAGAAAGATGTATAATCTTAGTCTTTTACAATGTACTTCTACACAGAGTATAGTGAGTATTATAAGCCATTCTCATACAGATTTAAATCAAGCTCTCAAAAAACTGATTTCATCAGCATATATTTCTAGTATTTATGAAATCAAGCATCTATTGGAGTACATTATAATCATTGCTGTTTATAATGAAAATAAATTCCTATTGGAATACATAGTTGATATGAAAGAGATGGATATAATCAAAATAGTGATAAAAATGCTCTAATACTTTAAGCATAAACATTCAATTTAGATACATATTATTGCAATAAAAGCATCCCATAGAAAGAAGAATAAAACAGTTCTTCAAGTTTCATACATCTTTATAAGGTTTTAAAATATTTTGACTGAACTCTTCACAATAGGGTAGCTTAAACATGACTTACACAGGGACAATGTCAGTTGGCATACTAACATGGATTGGGGAAATTTCATAAGAGCTGTATGCATTTAATGTGTTCTGAGAAATAGAGGAGTAGTCTTCTTCAGGGAAGGGGACCCTGATATGCTATGTAACCTTAAGTTGTCAACCCTAAACACATGTTTATGTACCTAACACTAAAGGAAGTAATAAGGCTATATTTAAATATATATATGAATGTTTTTTCTGTGTATGTGTGTAGCTCTTGTTTGTTTGTGTGTGTGTGTGTGTGTGTGTGTGTGTGTGTGTGAACAATTAAGAAGAGGTCATGATTTGAAGGATGAGGTAATAGGAAGATTTAGAGGGGGAAACATGGCTGCTCAAATATTGTTAAAAGGTGTGGTATAGTTTCCAAATGCTCAGCCAAAAAATAATGAGTATTTTCTAACAAAACTTCTCAATATTTCTATAAAAGATTATCACTAAAATTAAGCTTTGTAAATATGTTTATTTCACACTTGGCAAATAGTATCTGCAAAATAGCTTCTTTGTCTTAAATTGAATATTGAAAAAAGATGTATTTAAAATAAATGTTAAGAAATAATGGATGGTTTTAGAAGAGAAGTGAAGATAGAATGTATAAAATATTTCTAGTGAGACATTATTATAATTAATATTAAGAAAATAGCAGAGATTAGGCTAATATTATGAAGTAGCTCATTATCTCAAAAACAACTGATTCAATGAAAGCCCCACCAAAATCCAAATATTTATATGCAACTAATATCAAACAATGAAACAAGAGGAGAGGATTTGGTAGATAAAAAGGACAGGTACATGAAAGCATTTGGGGGAGGAAAAGAAAGGGAGAAATACTATAATTACGTTATAATTTCAAAAAAATCCCAATGCAATTCTTCACAAACATTGAAAAAAATCTTAATTTTCATATGGAAATACAAAATACACAAGATAACCAAGGGAATACTGAAGGTGAATAAACAACAGGTGGCATTACCATCTTAAATGTCAAGCTACAGATTTCTAGATCAAATTTCTGAAACAGGATGGTATTGACATAAAAAACAGGCTCATTAATCAATGAATAGAATTGAAGACACACAATAAACCCATGTTCCTACAACTACCTGATTTTCTCACAACAAACCCAACAATATACATTTGAGAAAGTCAGTATATTTAATAATTGGTTCTGGCATTTCTGGATTGGTATATGTAAAAGAATAACACTAACTCTTCATCTCTCATGCTTCAAAAAACTTCAGCACTTAATGTACCATGGTGCTCAATATGAGAGTAGATACTCTAATTCAATTTAAAAAAAAAGTATGGAATAATTTTGAACTCATCTGCACTGGAAATGACTTTCTGAACAGGACCTTAATAATGCAGGTATTAAGACTAACAATAAATAAGACCAAATCAAACAATAAGAAAAAAGTCTGGAAAGCAGAAAACACCATCACTTGGGGAGGCCTACAGAGTGGAAAAAATGTTTAATAGCTGTATATGTGACAGAGAAGTACTATGTAGAGAACACAAAGAAATATAAAAATTAATCATGCAAACAAGCAACCACATTAAAATATGAGCCTGGAATTAAATAGACATTTGTCAAAAGATGAAATACAAATAGCTAGGAAATACCATACAGAGGTTCAGCATACTTAGCCACTAGGCATTATGCTCAAATTGCAGGGACCCCCAAAAGACTACCATGGAGACTGAATCCCATATGTAAAATCAAAGAGCCTTTATTTCAAGCTTGGAGCTTGGTTGCTCTGTTTGTCGGACGTTAGTGGTGAGAACAGAGAGCCACAAGCCTGGGTGAGGTAGGTTTTTTGTTTTGTTTTGTTTTGTTTTGTTTTTGTTTTGTATTGTTTTGTTTTTTTATCATAACAGAGATTTGAGTGAGGGGATTTCCAGGGCTCACAACCATGATTGGCTGACATTGTATAGGGGTATAGGTATGTGATGCAAATATTTAGAATGTCAGGTATTTCCCCTAAGATGATGGCCCTCCTTGGGTGGGGTCAGTTTACGGCTTTTCCTGGATCCAGGTGTTGCCTGCCAGTAAGCCTGTCATAGCAGCTGTGTCCAGGCCCCTAAGCCTGTCATGGCAGCTGTGTGGTCGAAATGTTTGAGGCCCCCCACATTCCCCTCTTCATAAGTACCAATGATAGGACTTACTCATGAGTCCTGTCTGTCCAGGAGTTCAAAGGAATTGAGACTTAAGAACCATTAACTAACACATTTTCAAGGGCAGCAACATCTGTATCTATTGCCATTCTTAAGGCACTACAGTTCTGATCCTTGGGTACAGCCAGATTATATTCCTGAATGATTTAGATAGAAATAAAATTTCTTAAGACCTATTTAATTCTGCAGAAAGAATGTCAAGGACCTTATCTTAATGCAGAACCATTTTAGTTAATAAATTCAACAACTGACAACTCTTAACATATTTCCTGGTATGTCAACAGGCATATAGTTAGCCATTTTGTGCCCTATGCCAGGTAGGTTCTTTTCAACCCAGCATTTCAACCTATTTGGGGCAGGGAGCATAGGATGATGTTTTCTCTTGTGGAACTGCTTTGAACTGACACTGGGGCATTGTTGTCAGAGTCAAAAAATGCTGAAAGGCTAGTCAAATGATGGGCAATGGGGCACTTGTCAGAAGCATGTGATTATCTGACCCAGCTGTAGAGACAGTGAAGAATCACATCGGCTGGGCTGATCCACATCAGCTTTCAGTAAAGTCCAGAGCTCACAGTAATTTGGAGCAGGTTATAGTCAGCAACTGAAGCTTGGGAGTGTCTCTCAGCCATTGGAAATCTGTTAAGACAAGTTTAAAATAGGAACAGAAGTTAAAATTTATGTACTTATTTGGAACTTTTAGACCCATAGTCTAAGTAATTGAGAAGGACAGAATTCCCAAGACCAAGAAAGAGAAAATTACCATCCTTAGAAAGAGACAGGTAGGGAAAATTTATGTCCTGCATCTCTCATTTAAGCCAATATTAGAGAAGCAGGTAGCAGAGGGGAGAAGGTGCAAGGATTTCAAATGTTCCCCATAATTGAAGAGCCACATGCCCAGGGTAATACAGTGTACGTGCATGTAAACAGAACCTAGAGCCACACTGCTTCTGGTTGCTAGTAGCAAACCAATGTGTGGCTCCATTAAAAGATAGTTTTCTGATTCCTACTAGCTGAGCAGAAAGCTTTTTGAAGAGTTTTACAGCAGCTAAGTGTGGTAATTCCACCTTTACCTTAGAGCAGCTCTTCTAGGGAAGGCTAATGGAAAATGCAGAGACTTATTTGGACTTGGTTGTTGTACTGCAACAAGTTTTGGTAAAGGAACCACTATAAAAAGACTCCAGAGCTGCTGTTTTCAAATTTTCAGGGAAACTTTTGTTGTTGTTGTTATTGTTGTTGGTGGTGGTGGTGATGTTGTTGTCTTGGTTTCTTGAAACAGGATTTCTCTGTGTAGCTTTTGGAGCCTATCCTGGAACTCGATCTGTAGACTAGGCTGGCCTCAAACTCACAGAAATCCACCTGCCTCTGCCTCCTGAGTGCTGGGATTAAAGGTGTGTGTCACCACTGCCTGACACAGGAACTTTAAAACTGGTATCAGAACAGACTTTGAACTTCAAACTTCTGAAATGGAAACCATTTTGATTTCACCTACAATTTTATCTATGGTGACTAACTATTCATGTACCCTCTGTCTTGTTAGAAAAAAACATAAATAGTTCTGTTAAGAGATCACTTTTGAATATTTGCTAAAGTTTGTAAAAGTGTAAATAGTCCTGTTGAGCATTTGCTTTTGGATATAAGTTTGTAAGAAATGTAACTAGGTATTGTGGGGGTATTGTGTTCCCCAAAATATTGTGTATGCTAATAAACTGATCTGGGGTCAGAGAACAGGACAGCCACAATATTAAACATAGAGGTTAGGCAGTGGTAGCATACGTCTTTAATCCTAGCATTCCAGAGACAGAAATCCCTCTGGATCTCTGTGAGTTCAAGGCCACATTGGAAACAGCCAGGCACGGTGATACACACCTTTAATCCCAGAAAGCCACACCTTTAATCCCAGGGAGTGGTGGTAGAAAGCAGAAAGGTATATAAAGCGTGAGGACCAGAAACTAGAGGCATTTGCCCTGGAGAGGCATTTGCCCTGGAGAGGCATTTGCCCTGGAGAGGCATTTGCCCTGGAGAGGCATTTGGCCTGGAGAAGCTTTGGCCTGGAGAAGCATTTAGGCTTTCAAGAAGCAGCAGTTCAGCTGAGGCCCATTCGGATATGAGGACACAGAGGCCTCCAGTCTGAGGAAGCAAGACCAGCTGAGGATCCGGTGAGGTGAGATAGCTGTGGCTTATTCTGTCTCTCTGACCTTCCAGTGTTCACCCCAATAACTGGCCTCAGGTTTGATTTTATTAATAAGAACTTTTAAGACTCATGCTACAGGTATAGTAATATTCATGCTAGAATTATGTTAACCTGATGATATTGATGAATCATGGTTTGGGGAAGTAAAGGGTGTCTTTGGATTTGATGTAGTTGCATCAGGAATTTACTGATTTATTTGATGTGGTTGCATCAAGAATTTATTGATTTAAAAACGGCTTGGTGCAGCCGAGGCTGCCATAGACAACTTAGACCCACTGAAAAAGTATATTTCATCTTGTTCATCCTCTACTCTTTTACTGGGAGATTTGGCAGCCTTAGGGAGTAGAAGTATTTCTGTGGTAGTTCCAGTTACTTGGAAGCTCTTAGTAGGGACCTGAGTGAGAGCTGCATAGAATTAAACTCTGTACTTTCCTCTGCCAGAAGCTGGTAGTCAGAGATGGGTAAGTCCTTTTTGCCAGCTACCAACCTAAGACAGAGTACACTTGACTGAAAATGTATCTCCAAGCCAGGTAAGACTGATTAGTGAAGAAGAAGACAACCTAAGACAGACACAGTCTATCTGAAGGGTCTGATAGGCCCTTTAAAATATTAAAAAAGGGGGATCTGTAGAGACCCACAGAGGTTTCCTAGTGATAACTTGCTCAGAGTCTAAGAATCTGAGCTTGCTTTACTCAACAGGGCTGCATAAGGGGATGATTTGACCACAGGCATGGTTACCAAGTGTTTGGAAGCGTCTACACTTGGCTGTGCATTATTCTTTGATCTAGCAAGGGGGAGGTCTTTTTTCCCACTCTTTGGCATTGTTGTAAAAAGCCATTTTGAAAAGACACTAGGTTCCAGGGGATTTTGATCCAGTTCCTCCCAAAGCTATCCTGTGTTTCTGTAGTTCTTCTTTTCATTATCTTTCTATCAAATATTTTCTTATTCCTCTCTCCTCCTCATAAGAACCCTTGAAAGGGTGGGAACAGATTATGAGCTTTCATATCCTCAGAAATTTATATATCTTAAAACATAGAGCCTCACAACTTATATAGACTTTCATATCCTCAGATCTTTTTTCAAATACATATTTAAACCTTTATGTAAACTTTCATATCTTAGAATGTATTCTTAAACATGAGCTAACAAGCTGGTTATAACTTTGTGGAAAGACATGGATGTCTGACACTGCCAAGCTGACAAAGTTATAGTCTACCCATCAATACTATCAGAGATCTAAGAAGGATAAAATTGAGTACAGTCCAAACAGCTTCCAAATGTACAAAATGACAGGGACCAGTCCATACCCAGGAGGCTGAAGGAACAGAATAGCATAAATCTTCAGCTGCCAGGCACATAAGGGGATAAGTTTTTCCTGTTGAAGATGGACATGGGGAATACTGATCTTACATTCTTTAGGAAAACGGGGTACAATCAATTCCCCAGTTTCCTGCTGCTTCTCCACAGTCCAGGCTGGGTCCTGGTGGCAGGTGTTGCATCGGGCATTTTGCCCAGTGGTCAGCATTGTCATAATCCAGGTGGAGACGTTGTGGGGCCCTGCTATCTTCTTTGGAGACCTTGGGTCACTGCTAGGATCTGGGAGTCTGTCTGATATAATCAGCTTTTTAGTTAACATTTTAAATGCCACATTCTGCAGTTTCTCTGAAGTATTTGAGAGCTGTCCAGATATGTCTGAATAGACAAAATTGGTTTCTGGTTACTTGTTTTGAGCTGAACCCTGAAAACACATGCAAGGGACTAAGTTAAGCTGTGATATTTTGGTGAAGAAAGTGGTTGCCTTTTGCCCTTGACCAAAGAGTCTGTGTGAGAGTAAAGTGAAGAGTTTTTGGATTAATTCTGTTTTCTGTTGGCAAAGGAAATCTTAAAAAAAAAAGCCTAGAATAGACTCTGTTGTGTAGTTATTATGGTAACTCTACTAAAGATTTATAATGAAAAGAAGGAAACTGAGCAGGATAAATTACAAAATGTAAATTTTGAGAAAAAAGAGTGCAAGGAAGTGGAATGGAGCTAAGTTCTATGTTCAAGATGATAAAGGAATTAAGAAATTGAGTAAAGGAATTGGTGACCTCGGGGCAAGATCCCACCCAGCTATATTTCCAACTTGTGAAAAGGAATTTGAAAAGAGCTTAGAGCCAGGTGTTGTGGGGCATACCTTTAATACCAGGCAGGCAGAGGCTGGGGGATCTCTGAATTGGAGGCCAGCCTGTTCTACAGTGCAAGTTCAAGGACAATCACGCTTAGGCAGTAAAGGTAACAATCAAAACCAGAAAGCTGGTGAAGAAGTGATTGAATGAGGGGACCATGTTCCAGCCCCAGCACACAACAGAACTTAGCATCTTCGGCCACGTGGTTCTGGCTTTAGAGTTAAGGATAGAAGAAAAAGGTTATGGAATTTGCCTCACGACTAAAGAAAGTCACTGAGTCCAGGCATGTGTTGGGGCATCCCTGAATGGAGGCCTAGAAAAGTCATTATTTGAAGCTGTGAAATTGAAGCCCGGATTTCCTTGGAGATCTCAAGATTTAAAGATGCTAGAGTTATGAGATACCTGCCTAGAAAATCTGCTAACAGGGTATCTGCCCCGGCCAGCAGAGTTTTCAACAGGGACCTGAAGGGAGGGCCAGCGAATGAGAGGGACAAGAGACACAAAGAATGAGAGCAAGACAGGATGTCTGATCAAGCTCCAAAATTTTATTTTCCTCTTAAGGCATATATAGGCGGGGGGTAAAGGGGGGTGCAAGTAGGGAGGGGACTTTAATCATGTGTTGTTCAGCTAGCAGGGAATGTTGCTATGGAGATTATCTATTCTTGCCTAACTGCCTAACTGCAGCGTGGTCACCTGATTTCTGAGAAGAGATTCTGGTATTTATGAGAAGAAGTTCTGGTGCTATGGAGACTTAAGCAAGGCCTAGATCTAGGAAAAGAGGAGAGAAGACCAACTATGGCAGCATGGTGTCAAGGGTCACTTAGGCTTATGGCTCCCGTCAGGTATCAACCAGCCCAAGAGAAAGAAATGTGCTGCAGTCAACACAGCTGAAAGGAGTTGGAGATCTGAGGAGTGCTTTGACATCAGACTTGGAAGTACAGAGCTTGGTGTTTGCCCAGCTGGTTTTCATTTTATGTGCACCTTGTGCCATTATACTTTGGAAGTATGTGACCTGTTTTTCTATTTTGATTTTTACAGGTGATTACAGTTAAGAAATTGCATGAATCTTAGTAGAGACTCTGAATTTTAAAACATTGTTGAGATTGTGATAGACTATGGTGACTTTTGAAATTTGACTAAATGAATTTTGCATGATGATATTGTTACAAACTTATGGGGGCCAGGGAAAGAAATGTAGCATTTTAAATGTAATTGGTCCCCATAAACTCATAAGGAGTGGCACTATTAGGAGGTATGGTTTTGTTGGAGTGGGTGTGGCCCCGTTAGAGGAAATGTGACACTCTGGGGGCAGGCTTTGAGGTTTCCTATGCTCAGGATACCACCCAATGTCTTAGTTGACTTCCTGTTGCCTGTAACATGTAGGACTCTCAACCCCTTCCCCAGCACCACATTTTTCTGCATGCCACCATGTTCCCCACCATGATGATAATGGACTGAACATATGAAATTGTAAGAGGTCCCCCAAATTAAATGTTCTTCTTATAAGAGTCGCCGTGGTCATAGTGTCTCCTCACAGCAATAGAAACTCTAAGACACCACTCCTGGATATACAGCATAAGATTGCCACATTCTTCTCTAGAGATACCTGTTCATCCATGTTCATTGCTGCTCTATTTACAGCAGTAAGACAATGGAAACAGTCTAGATGTTTGGGTAGTGAATGGGTAATGAAAATTTACTATACTTGCACAATGGAATACTATTTAGTTATTAAAAAATGAGATTATGCAATTTACAAGTAATTGGATGGAAATGGAAACAATCCGTTTTAGTGAGATAGCGGAGAACCAGGAAGATAAACATCACATGCTTCCTCTCATTTGTGGGTGTTATCTTTTAATATTCAGATATCTGTGTTTTATTTGGAATACCCATAAAGTTCAGTCATAAAGGGAAAATATATAACAAAACATCCCTCCCAAGACTAAGGGATTATTTCAAGAGATGGTTCAGGTAGCGTGTCAGAGCTTGAGGTGGCAGATGACTACAAGTAAACATTATCTTCTGGATACAGATGAATTCACAGTGATTCCAACAGCATTTACAGAACTATGAAAGCCCAAGGCAGACCAAAATTGAGCAAGGAGAAAGTAGATGGGCACAAAATTTCTACATCAAGTCATAGAACTAGTGGCAATTTTAACTCTGGGAGAGGGAGAGATCGTTTTCTTAGAGTGTAGCTACTGCTAAGGTGACCACTTTCCAGCAGAAAAATCAAACATTTGAGAATATTTGTGCTACACAGATTGGTCTTGAAAAAAAAAAAGTAGAAAAGAGGAGTAAAGTGGAGAATAGTTGAGGAAAATCAAAACATGCATACTTCAAAAATCTATCTCTTATTTCCTTTTCAAACATCTATACATTCTTTAACATGTGCAAGAAGTTCCCATCTATTAGACATTAGCAATGTCTCAGAATTTAAAGTGGGATGGTAGTCTACATTATACACTGGTGAGCAAGGGTCTTTTGTATGAAAACTATTGACTGGACAAATCTCCTTTATGTCTGTATGGCTCAGTACTTACCTTTCCTATTTAGAGCATATTTTGAACACTTAAAACTGTCATGCAAAATTAATATAAGTAGAATTCAGGTAAAGGAAAGTAGCCACTAACTCTACATTAACCTTGATTTTGGGCAATGAGCTGTGTAGTGGAGGGGGTAGTTGTCTCCTAGTTATGTAGGACAGTTTTCTTCAGACCACAGACTACTCTTCATGTTAACATGTTACAGATACTATGTTAAGGAGAGGGAAGGCAGGAGGATGTGGAATGGAATAAGATTAACAAACGGAATGATTTGAGATTTCTTATGGGAAACATTATTTCTACATCTCTTACATTGCATTGTCACACATCAGTTCTTGTATCATATTGCAAAGAATATTGTCATTAGTTTTCAATCATAAGACTGCTTCTAGCTGGATGTGAGCTGAATGGACTTCAGAGTCACATCACCAAGTTACACATACCACAGATGTTGCAGTAAATATATGTGTACCATCTACATCTGAGTTTGCCATAGAACTTACTTGAAGACACTAATCTAAGAAGCATGGAGTTTAATGTTCATTCCATCCAGGGTTTATGTTAATTGCTGCCATAAACTTCAGGCTCTAGTTGAGAATTGACGGTGGTATAAAATACACATTTTAGTGCTTGGAAAGAATAGATATGTTTTATTATTAGGCCAATTCTTTGTGTTGCTTTGGATAGCAATTCTGGCTTTTTGTATCGGGCCTGCATTGTTAGCCCTCTGTGTAAACTAACAATATTCTTTTTAATGAACGAATCTGTTGAAAGAAGCCAGATCCAGCTCATCTTATGACAAAGAATTTTTGACTGTTGTGATGATTATGTGGACAGATGGTAAACCATCCAAAACCAGAGTCCTAAAATTTCTTCCCAAGAAAAATTATGTAGTGAAAATAGAAGTCAATTCAAAATAATACAAGTTAATATTTTAAAGAAAATATATAGGGACAGAGAAGGGTACAAGAGCTTTTGAAAATCAGGTGCAAGAGTTTAAACTCACATATAAAATGTAGAGCATTCCACATGCAGAATGCTTATCTCTTCTGCATAGTGATGCCGATTAACCATGATTCATTTCTGGCTTTGAAATGACTCAGGAAGTTTAATCTAGCAGACAATTTCGTCAGGTGTAACAGACCAGGGGCCTTTTTTTCCTTCATCCTTTTACAGTTAGTTCTGAAAAACAGTTTCAGATCTCTGTCCTTTCTTGTCCTTTCTTTCCGTATATGTGAGTGTGTGTGTGTGTGTGTGTGTGTGCAAATAAACATAAAAATATTTTAATGTAAACATATCCATATTCTTTTACAAAAAAGTTGAAGTGCTAACAAAGCCATTTGCATATTTCCTACTTATAAAAATCCTAGTGAGAAGATTCTTCATTTCCGACTACAAATATAAGAGGGAGGAGGGGGAGACATTATGATAACGCTCTTTCACCATGGTCTTTGGTCATAACTTCATTATGATCTCACAGAAAAGCAAAGCCAATATGAAATTTGTTACTCTTTTTGATAAGAAGAAGAATGATTTCTTCATGAAAATCAGTCTCTCACCCACATTATTAGCTGTTTCAGCCTCCCTGAATAATATTGTTCTTTGGGAAAGGTATGCTAATAATATATACCTCAAAAATCACTTTCAAGTTTTAAATGTTTATGTGACATTCATGTGTGTTTGTTTAAGGTCAGATTTCAAAGTTGATGAGACCAATCTCTAACATACGAACTTGGTTCCATTCAAATACAACCCTCATAGGAACTGGAACTATGATGGGGCTTGGCCATAAAGCATTCTTAATGGTACAACCACTATTAATGTGTCTACAAGTAAATGCAGAAAACCTTAATGAAAACAAAAAAACAATCATACCTCATTATAATTCATTTGTATATATTTAAAACTATAGAAAATAAAAAAGTAACAGAGGTATTCCACACATAAATTTATGTTGACTTGGTGATCAAAGGTGAGACATCATTACTGGAGAGACATTGAAGAAAATAGTAATAATTTTGAAGAATTAATAAGACCCATTATACATTTAATGTGATGCTAAAAATTAGTTTCAAAGATAAGTTCAGGGCTAGCAGATTAAGAGAAATCTGTTTAAAATCATAGAACTGAGGGTCAAAAGATTGTCAGACAGACAGGGAATATAGAGGCCCTTTCTCTTTTATCATATTCAAGGTTGTTGTCAATAATGATTATCAGTGTTAGAATTTCACAGTGACTGTAATAAACAGTGTGTGACTTAGGCCTTTGTTATTTGTGTTTGAGGGAAAGAAAGGAGTGCTATTAATTATTATGCAAACTTGTCTCATTTTAGGAAAAGTAGGTTATAAATCAATGATTTTGTTGCTTAGAAAATATTAAACTCTACTAAAAAGCTCAGGGGATAGTAGCAGGTCACTATCAAAATATAGCTTTCAACATTCCAAAGCATCTTTAGCATGGCCTCATAGATTCATAGGTAGAAATTGAAGAAGAAATTGCTCAAATCTTTTATTCACTATTGCAATTATTAGCCTGGAATTGTCCAAACATGTGTATTGAAGAATGCTGAGAGATGAATATTATCTAGGAAATAATGCAGAGTTTGTTAGATGATCTTTATTCATACTTTAGAGTTCAGTCCTTAACACAGTAATCATTGTGGACCATGTAACAGGTGCACTAATGTTCCAATGAAAACACCTGCATGAGACCTTTGGCTTTCTTTGCAAATGTGTAACCTTTCTGATCTCAAATGGTTTGTATGAAGTATCTAATATATCTCAATTTAATATGGTTTGCTTAAATTAGCTAGTGCTTTTTTCTTGTTTGTAATTGTGTTGACATATACTGTCATGTTTTAGAAACGTTTAAAGTGAAACAATCTTTGAAGGGAAGCAGAGTGTTTCTAAAATGAGATCCTTGTTTGTTTTTGCACTTTGACCATTTGTGTCAACATTTAGGCATCTTTTCAGTGGCAAAATTGTCAACAAAATCTTGTGTGTTTTTCTAGCAGTTTATAGTATTTAATTTAGGTATTTGTTTCCTGTAAAATTGTTTGTTTGCCATGGACTGGGCATTGGGTATTTTGTTTTTCCTTGCTGTTGTTTTGTTTTTGTGATTTTCTCCATATTGATTAACAGTGGCTTGGGTGTCATTCGTGGAGGTACATTCCTTCTAATCGGATCAGTTTCCCACTTTTGTGGAAAAATTCCTGCTTTTGTGTGCACTCAGATATGAAAAGCCACAATTCCTACTTGTACAACAAAAACAATGTTGAAATTACTAAACCTGTACTATGTTTATTAAATCTATTGGCGAGTTGATATCATAGGCTTCTGCACTGAGTGAAGGAGAGCTGTTGACAGGTTTAGAAAGTCCAAGCTTATAAGGAACTGAAACATGGGGCCAGGTATCCCATCTGGGCTAATATTATTAGAAGTAGTTTAAACTGTAACTGGAAAATTTCTAGAGATCAGTATGCACTAGCTTGGGTTAAAAACCCTGAAATAACCCCACGGGAGGCCACATGTCTGTGAATTTTACCATTAGGTTATACACCAGATTCTCTCTGGAAGACAGGAGAAAATTCTCCCAGTAGCTCCAAGACCATATGAAGAAAGTGGGATGGTTATACTAACCCAAGTGCTTTGTGCATCCTTACAGTGTCTGGCTTCCAGGAGATTGTCAGAACAGAAAGCCTAGCTATGCCCCTCTAGTTTTGAGGTGGGAGCAAACTAAGCTTCACTCAGAGACCTCATGAAGTTATGACATAACTGTCCCCTTCTTTAAAATCCCCCACCACATCAATGAGGCACATATATAACAACAATTAGAAGTGGATGATCTGCAAATTTTAGAACCAGGTTGAAAAATCAGAATTGGTTATGGAAGGAGTTATAGGATAAAAGACATGAAATAAAAGTTGTTATTAACCTACAAAGATTTTATGGGGTAATCCTTTCACAGAAACAAATTAACAACATGTGCAGAATGGCAGAAAGTATGTGAAAGAATCAATACAAAATACTGGAATGAAAATTACTCTGACTAATTAAAATGAGTGTTCATGAGCTCATAAACAGGATATAGCCAAAGAAAAACATCAGATACTTGGAGGATAACTCAGAAAATACATCAAGATCCGAAGAAGACAGCATGCAAATATATCTATTAGATTATTGACCTAGCATGCTCTAACCTATGACTTTTATTTCTAGTCCCACAATTTATTAATCAATTAATGGTTAATGAAAATACAACATAGTTAAACTATAATGAAAATTATAAAACAGAATTATCTAAAAGTAGTATATATATACCTATGTTGCACAAATACATACACACTCACATTTAGAAATACATACATTTATTTTGAGAACATTGATATAAAATGAGTGGAAACAAACTACATGAAGTTATATGTAATTAAACATTTTCAAAAGCAATGATAGGTGTCAAGTACCAATTTCAGAAGTTCAGAATACTGAGGAAGAGAAATACCAATGAGTTTACACACACACACACACACACACACACACACACACACACACATTAAATATAAAGACAGTTTTTAAGGTCTTTGATCCATTTTTAAATGGTTTTTTACAAGGTGAAAGATATGACTCTAATCATTCACTGCAATACAATTTTGCCTGCATGATTTGTTGAATAGGCTATCTTCATTCCAAAGTGTTTTCACATCCTTAGTCAAAGTCATACATATTATTGCAAATGTTATGTATGTAATATTATGCAAACTGAGCTGAGCTGGCTGTATTTAGTAATATGTAAGAATATAATAACAATTAATAAAATGAGAGGCCACACATAATTGAAAGAAAGCAAGGAAGGCTAGGTATATAGAAGGATTTGGGGTGAGAAAAATGAAGAGGGATATGATGGAACTATATTGTAATCTCTAAAACATAAATGAAAATTTAAAATTAAATTAAATGTGCATAGCTTGACTATTTTATTTTCTTGTTTTCCATTCTATTCCATTGGTCTACCTGTCTATTTTTATGTCAGTACCATGGTGTCTCTATCACTATATATCTCTAATAAAATTTGAGGTTCAATATTGTGATATGTTCAGAATTATTCTTACTCATTAGGACTGTTTTTGATGTTTGTGGTCTTTTTGTGGTTCCGTATGATAGATATACTCCTAAATACTTATTTGGGACATTATTTTGAGTAGAATATTTTTTGTAATTTCTTTTTTTTATTTTTCTTTCTTTTTTTGAGGGTAGACTGTTTCAATAAATGAAGAGTGTAGTTTTCCTGCAGAGTTTATTCTGTATCCTGTAGCTTTATTGTAAGTGTTTAGGTTCAAGAGTTGTTTAGGAGATACTATAAAGTTTGAAACACTGAAACTTTAGAAGAAAACACAAAGAATATCCATCAAAATATGATCATAGGTATGATTCTTGATGAGTAGGAAGATAGAGAAGATATGGAAAGAGTTGTGTATAAATATGATCAAAATATATTATACAAAAAAGATATTATTAAAAGAAAAAAATATATTAGTTTAGGCAAGAACTTTTTAAATAGAACAGCAACTGCACACATGCTGATCCCAAGTATCAACAGATGGGACTACAAGAAAATAAAATTTCCTGTACAGCCAAGGAAACAACCAGTAGCAGTAACAGCCCACATAATGGAGAAAATCCTTTCCAGCTCCTCTTCAGACAAGGAGCTAATATCCACAAATTACAAAGACATGTAGAAATTAAATATCAAGGAAATAAAACTGACAATCAATAAATGAACACATGAACTGAGTAGAGAGTTTTAGAAAAAAAATGTTACCGATAATTATGCTTGAAGAGTTTTCAATTTCTCTACCCAGTAGGGAAATGAAATCAAATCTACTTCAATTCTTTCAAATTATTTCTTTTATTTTTTGACAGTATCAAATAATTAAATCACACTTCCATATACCTCTCTCTTTTCTCTTTTAATTTCATGCTTCTTTTTCATCAATTGTTGCTATATGAATATACATACGTGTATATATGTACCTGTTCCTAAATACAATCTGCTCAGTTTGTACACTGTGTCTTTTGTGTGTGATATCAGTGATGTACATTTAGTATTGGGAAGCTAAAGGATGTTCATTTACTGAGAAAGACTATTTCGCTGATTGCCAGAGATACAAACTCACTCCAGTCCTAATGGTTATCATCAAAAATCTGACAACCAATATCTGAGAGAATTTGGAAAGGATTTGTACCCTCATTATTGGAGGGGGTGCCAATTAACATAGCCACTGTGGAAATCAGTTTGGAATCTTCCTATAAAAACTAAAAAATTTGCTACCATACAACCCAGTCATTTTACTCCTGGGCATGAATAAAGAAGACATTATAACCTACCGTAGAGATATTTATAACCTCCCATGTTTATTGCCGAGTTATTTACCATAATAAGGAATTCGTATTAACCTAGTTGTCCATCTAAAGAAGTAATTAGAAAATTACAGGAAAATGAACAAATTTGAATTTCATAATATTAAACAAGGTCAGATAATCCCTTAAACATGCATATTCGATCTCATATGCTAACTTTAGCTATGTGCATATGTAAAATAACATAAATAACATATGTACATATGTAAAATATGTATATGTGGGTACAGTATAACATGAAGGAAAAAGAAGAAAAGCTAAATATAAGGCAATGAAGAAGCACTGAATTCAGGCAATGGATATGTGTTATGAAAGAGGTCTATATGTGATTTATTTTCTAGTTTTAACTCTGTTGTGGATGTGGATCTTTTGTGCGATGGATAAGTGCTTAAAATATATTTACTAGTGAAGGTGTAAAATTTAATGTTGAGCTCTATAGCTTTCTGAATATGTACTTTAATTGTAATGGAGTTTGTTGAATTCTATATATTTTGGCTCTGATTTATCTTGATTCATGATTTTCTTTTCTTCCCAGGTGTTTTATCATAAAGTTAATACAATTTTAAAAAAGACATTTTCTGTAAGAATCAATGGGATATGATTAAGAACAGTTGAAGAACAGCAATAAAAGTTATTTATTAACTGAATCCCCACCTTTCACCCATTTATTTCTCATAACATGTCAAATTCAGACTCCGAGATCCTTTATAGGTCAAGACATGTCATATATTCTTGAGGGAAGACCTCAAGCAGTCATTTCACAGTTACAGCTGTAAACATGTTCCCAACCATTCCCAAGGAGACAGGAGTCAATGTGGAAGGATAACACAGTCTAGAGAAAGAGATGAATCAGAAAATTCAAGGATAATTAGTATCCAGGTGCTCTCCAACACTAAGCATTGAGCACCCCAATTGGAATTCGTCAGGTGATCAAAGTGCACACTTTGAAGACAACATATCATAACACAACTCAATCTTTCCAATATCTGATCCAGAATTTGTGTAGATATACTTGTCAATTGGTGGCATCCTTTTCCTAGCACATTGATGCATGAAATAAAAAGAATGGTAACAAAAAGGTAGGTTTCCCTTAAGGATATTTGAATAAAAGGCTAAACAAATCATTGTAAAAATTAAGATGATGTCACTGCACAATCTTGGGAAAATTGTAGGACTATTGATTCATGAGCATACCAGATTAACTACATTTTCAGCCTTTATTGAAAACTTACAAGTTCTATGGCCTATTGGACAATTGTTTTAAGATGTTTAATAAAGGGAAATAGAGATATATATGTTAGTAACAAATTCAACTGCTTCTTTAATAATTTAATAATTTATGTCAATAGTTCTGATTTTCCTTATTACAAAAACAAAATTATGGAGTACAATCTGCTTTCATAGCATGTCAATAATTATTCTTATTGATGCATCATAATTTATGTAATTCATCAGTTATTCTTTCTAAAAAGACAATCAAGTTTACCTATGGTTCTGTATTATATGCCTAACTAATCCTAATCATGAATGAAATGTTTTCCATAGAGAAGTAAGCAAGAATTTTCAGGAAATAGTTCTGAAGCTATTTTCTGTTTCTTTAAATAGCAGATAATAATCCAAGGTTTGGATAACCTTTAGTGATATTATTTTTTGATTTTTTATTTTGTTTTTGATTATTGGTTTTATGAGACAGGACTTTTCTGTGTAGTCCTGGCTGTCCTGTAACTCATGTAGACCAGGCTGTCCTTGAACTCAGAGATCTCTGTGCCTTTGCCTCCTGAGTGCTGTGACTAAGGCATGTGACACAATCACTTGGCTCATTTAGTAACTTTGCACAGGCAGAAAATTTAAAAGTAGTTTTAGACAAACTTTTTAAAAGATTTAAGGGAATAATTTGATAGTTTTTTCAAATATACACAGATTTTTTTCACCTGTTATCTGAAAGCTCCTGTAGTAACCACTCACAACTTAGTGGAAACATAAACTACTTTGTAATTAAAACTCATCTTCCACAAGACAACCCAGTGATTCTTGTAGGACTTCATGAATGAGGTGTCTGTGGTGGTAAAAATGGAAGCTGTGTGTGTTCTATGATATTTAATGAGTCAAATACTTTGAATAGAATACTTGCAATTCTGGAGACCAATATTTCATATCTAAAAATATATTCAAAGATCAGTTGACTACTAAATCTGCTCTCACATGAAGGGAATCAAATTCTTTCCTTGGTGACCATATTAAATATCAAACTAAAATGTTTTTATCTAAAGAGGAATAATAGGACTTAATATGGTCAAGAGTATTTTAATAAAAGATGTCGATGTGATCTTAATGTTGCAAAAGGTATTAGTAAAATTACTTTTGAGAAATAAGTATGAACTTTGATATGTCTACATATTTCTTTTGTGTTTTGTTGTAGTTGTTGTTGAATATCTTGCCTGGATGCAGAGGGTAGAAGAAAACGCTACAGTGGTGATGATACTGACTTCCAGCGCAAGAAAGTGGGTTGAAATTCGATAAATACGTCTCAGAAATACACAACTTAGTCCAGTATAGCGTACTATAATATTTTATTCTTTGTTGCTAAAGAAGTTGAGTCACATGAGCAACAATGTATGAGAACTAAAAAACTGTAATTAGCACATATATTGTATTCCCACAATTCATGAGAAATCCTATCAATAGTTTTGCCCAGAAGTATATCTTTTAAGAACCTGCTCTTTTAGGAACTGTTCACCATACTAAGGAAGAGGATAAAATACACTTAAAATTTGAGTGTGTATGTTCATTTCCCAATAAATACTTATAGATAAAATTATGTACATGTATATTCATTCATGTGAATACATGTGTTCACATATATTGATACAAATATGTATATAAAAATCCTTACTTGAGAATACTCAATCTACACCACTAGTTCAATATTTCTACAGTTGAGGGAACTTCTGCAGGATTTATACATATGTAATCATTTTGTTTGAGATTATTTATCTCTTCCTTTTTCTTTCAAAATATTATCTTAAATCATTGAGACATCTGATTAAGAAAGAATAGGAGAACATATAAAATGAACATTTCATCTTACATGACAATTACCTCATCTTAGGCACAATTATAACAGGCAGCTGAATCCTTTAGTGTAGATCATAAATATTATCCATTGATAGAGTAGTCTCTTACCCACAAGGATGAACACTGCCTTTATAAAACACATATACACACATGCTATAAGAAATATTCCCCAAAGAAAGAAGTATTCTCACTCTGCAAAAGGAACATACATCTCATCTGTGTGCTTTTATTCATGGTAGTACAATATACTAATAATGCTTGATTCCATAGAAATACACTTTGAATGTAAAGAGAAGTACTTAAGGCTGGGAGTGCAGCTCAGTGGCACAGTGCCTGTTTAATACATGTCAGTAAGTCTCTGAGAGCCATACTCCAACAGCAAAAAATAGAAATAAAATAAAATGTATGCTGATGAAAAAAAAAAGTTTAGTAGAATTTACCTTCTGAGTATTTTAGCGAAGTCTCCAAGTGGAAAAAACTAGTGTATATTGTTAAGTACAGTGTTCTCTGTTTCAAATAAATGTGATATTTTTTATATTCAGATTATATTTCATCTTAAAACAATATGTTATTTAAATTTTCAATCAGCTAATCCTATCCAAATGCTTACATTTTAATGGTATTGATTTACAGTTACTTTTAATTTTTTTCTATTGTTTCATTTGAAGAATATCATGAGGATTTCAACACCATTTACTTTAAATTTGTAGTTACTTGAAGATGGAGACAATCAGGGATGAAAAGCACTGAGTTCTCTTCCAGAGGGTGCTTAGTTCCCAGCATCCATGCTGGGGAGTTCACCAGGGCACGTGATACCTTCTTCCAGTCTTCATGGACACAAGGCACATGTGGAGCTCATATACTGATGCAGTAATTCACACATACACATAAAATAAAAATAAATATAAACACGGAAAATAAATTTGCCATTATTTAATAAATATTTATTAAAATTTTAGTATAAATAATTCATAAGTGTTTTTAATAACCAATATTTGTGAGCTTTGTTTTTATTTGTCTTCCAATAGTTGAGATTATAAGAATGATTTAAATTTGTCATGAACATATTATTCCCTTTAATTTATACCTTTATATTTATGTTTTGATAGAATTCTTAGAGTTTTTAGATTGTTTGTTTTTCCTGTAGTCTTTCCTCAAATAGAGTGAAAGTGTATTATGTTCTGAATATTTTTTTAACTTTTCCAATTGGACTGTTGCCCTTCTCAGTGGCTTGTAGTCTGAGTAACCTGTTCTTCATGCACACACTGCAGAAAATAAGGATATTGGCAGGTGGCATAAAAGAATTAATCAGGAGTATGTCATTTCCCTGATTGTGAGTAATTTCTGATTGCAGAGTTTATGCTGTGTGACTTAATATTACTAGGTATCTATTAATACTATCAAGAATCCAATGACACTATTGAGAATTTCAATCTATTATACTAATACATTCTCAATACTATTGAGAATTTCCACCTCAATTGGTAACTTTGAATTACTTGCTTTAAATTATTTTCCTGAAACTATTAAGAGTATTTATAAAATAGTGAAAAAATTAAGGTACAATCATAAACCTAAAGAACACTTTCATTAGATCTTCATTTTGTCAAGTCTGTCATGAATATTATAATATTTTTATTTTAGAATATAGTAATTCAATATAAAGACATGTAAATTTTGATTTATTATTTTCTCATTTCTTCAGAGGTTTAGATAATAATGAGTTTGGAGACTGAATACAAACAGTAGAAAACTGTATCTTTTAAATTTATTTCATGATATAACATTAAATATTGACACTTAGAACTCTTTATAGTTATTATTTTTATATCAGTCTCAATCCACATATTTGTGTATTTTTATATATTATATTTAATACAATTATATTATAGTATTTTCCAAATAAAAATATTATAGTTAAATACATATATTTGTATGTTCATGTTTATGTAAATAGTGTCATATTCTAACAGTTATATATTCAAATATGTAACATTTTGAAAATTATTTTCACATGTATTTATTCAAATGTAGGGGATTTGGGAAACATTTATATATATATTTCAAGTATTACCATAATCCTGGTTGAGAAACATTTTAATATTTTTTGATATAAGCACAAACTCTTCTAGAATATATCATCATGATTAAAATTGCTAAATCTTGAATTATACTATGCTGTAAAATGTATAAATATAGATTTTCAAATTTGTTGTTAAAGCCATAAAATGGGGTTTGTAATAATTATGGAGGCTAAATCTTCTGATACTCTTCCTTCCCCACACTAAATATGTAAATATAGTTCTTACATTTGTATAACTTTTAGAGTTTTACTTTTTACTATCAAATAACTTTCTTGCATTTGATACATGTTCATAGTCCTTTTAAAAGTCAAGATAACCCAGAAAAATCAGTGTCATAGCTATATATTCATTTTGAACCCAGGCAATGTTTAACAGACAATAAATTTAGGATAATTTACATGGTACCTAGAATTAATATGTATGCACAGTCATATACCTACTCAATTTCAAAGTACCACTTATTTAATATTTTGTTCTTATCTACTCAACATTGGTAAGACTACTGAAATAGCAAAGTCACTTATCTTTATAGTCTACTTATTTTTTTTTAATTTGATTTTTCATAACAGGGTTTTTCTATGTAGCTTGGCTATCCTGGAATTCCCTCTGCAGACCAGACTGGCTTCACACTCACAGACATCCACCTGTCTCCGCTTCCCACATGCTGGGATTAAAGATGTGTGCCACCACCTCCCAGCTACAGTCTATAACTAGACCTATACTTGATCTGTCATGAGGAACAGTCATGGTCCCAACAGATACCTGGTTATGGAAAATGTCACTGACATCAATGGTACATGATCTGTTTAGATTCTCTGTGCCGGAAACACACAGAGGCACTTCACCGAACTGAACTTTATTAGATTGAAACTTCCATTAACAACATGGAGCAGATCACAGTACTGAGGCTCAAAGTAGTCCCATGAATACTAGCAATAATGAATAAAGAGGAAAAGAAAGAGGAAAATTTTATATTCAAATTTTGGAAGATTGTTCATTTGAAAAAAAGCATATATAAGTTTCTATAAAATCATCATAAACATCATGGTAGCCTTTGTTGACAATGGTAGCCTCTGTCAATTACTAAAGGTAATTTTTCCTGGGATCTAATAGTAACACATATTTATCAAAATTGATTGCTTGTGGTTTTCCTCTACATCTTGATGATATGTATGTATATCTCCCCACCTAGGGCTGTTTAATTGATGATCACATCTGCTCAGTATTCATTACCTTTTAAGATTATTGGATATCCCCTCTTAATATATTTTTATTTGGTATATTTAATCTGATCTAGCAATTGTTATCCTAACTGTCTTTGTTAGTTGGTATCCTCTGTATACCTTTTATAACATTATTTTCAAATTATTTAATATTTTTTGTAGTGGTTGCTCTTGGTACCATGGTTGTGAACATCTGTGTATCCTGGCCATATTTTTTTGTTATGTTCTAACACCTGGGGCTCTACCTTAAGTCAAAAAGTAGAAACAGCAAGTAGATTTTCCCGCCACCTTGAAGAGTCTAGTGCATCTAGACAGAGTCAAAAATTTGTACTTCGTTCTTCATCAATTGGGAACATAAGTAAGGGCATGATGCTTCCTTTGGAGCAACTGAAGGGTAAGGTAGCTAACAAGAAAGAAGAAGGCTATTCTATGGGAGAGATGTGGAAATTTACATTATTTTCCTACAAAATTTTAGGCCCACAGTTCTCTTCCCCTCCATTGTATCCTGAAGAGCTAGTCCAGTTGTGAGAATATGAACACTGGAAGCTTTTCTGTAGAAAATATCAGGGATAAATGAAAAGGATTTGATTTACTCATATCACAATGTAAAATACAGGAAAGAGGAAAGTGACATCAATCATCACAGAAAGAACTCATATAGAACTACATTAAAGGGTTATCAATGTGAGTGTTTTCAACGGGAATCCAACTAATCATTACTGTGTGAAACACATCTCTGTAAGAGGAAATATTCATTAGAAGTTAAGTTTTATCTCAATTAGTTCAGTGGTTGCTTTATGTTCCAATCAATAAATTCAAATGTCCCATACAAATCAATCAAAACACCATTTGTGCATGGGCAGAACCATGTACTTCTGAAGCATTTGCTTAATGCAAAAGAGCTTGCTATGTATAAAGATAAAGGGATGCAGTATGGTTATTTTCATGGCAATAAACTGACATATGCGCAACTTAATAAAAACTAAAACAAACAAAAAATAAACTATTCTAACCTGGCAGGCATTTAAATTTATCGTTTAGGACTCTAGACCAGCCCCCGTCTCAGCATGGGGATGTAGTGCTCCAAGGACATTTGGAGGAACATTTAACTAAGTGGAATCTCATCAGGAAGCACTTCAAAGAAGTGCTTTTTAATGTTCAAATATAAATGTACTTTGATGACCTTTCTTTTATCCAGCTCACTATTAAAATGCTTCCCTAATACTTCCTTTCCCCCAAGCCAAGGCTGGTTAATCATATGATCTTGTTGAATAAACTTTGATCTTACATAGTGATTAAAGCCAGATTTTTAAAAGTATACAATACACTGAGGCAAGTTTGACCTTGGAAAAAATTGGAAACTGCACAAAGACAATCTCAGTATCTCCTCTTCAAAATTTCATGTCTGTTTTAGCATATAGTTTGATATTACTTATTCTCTTCCTCATTTTATGTTTGTGCAAGCACATTGTGTTGCTGATCTCAGTCAGATAGTATGAAATATTATAGAATATATGGCTTCTTCATATCCCCTCTTCATTGAATATTGTGAATTTACCTTTGACCTGTTCCTCTTTTAATTATTTATTTTTGAACTTCAATACATTGATGTAAACAGTTTGAAGAATATCTGCCTTTAATGTACTCAGATGTTGATCATAAATTGTCCTGTGTATACATTCTATAAATTGTATATGAGGTTTTATGTCATGCCTTTTTAAATGGAAAACACTAACACTTCCTATCAATAAGCAATTTCTGTTCTTGTCTCTTTTGAGTAATTGATTGGAAAGGACACAGTCTAAAGAATCTTCTGGTTGTGTTAACTTGATTTTCTTTACAGAAAGACCATTTAGGAAGCACTTTCAAAAAGAAAAAAAAGTGTACAAATTTAGAATTAAATGGATAACTAAGGTAATACTATGTCAAGAATTTTCATCACCTTCTCTGTGTATTCTTAATGGAAAGAATTCTCAAAATAATTCCCTTTTCTACACGGGAAAGTAGTTCAGTCAAAAAACTGTTTGTCATGTAAGGAAGTAAATTTGCATCTGACAAACATATGAACAAAGTCAGAATGGAGGTGATTATAAACATCCTTCAGGGAGCCAGAATCAGGCAGATCCCTGAAGCTCAAGATCACTGCCTATTCAGGCAGTGGAGCTGAACCCATGAAATTTCAGTAACTTGGTTTGTAAAACAAGACCAGAATAATGAATGACAATACTGGTTAACTTGTCAACAAGGACGACATCCCTAGATTAAGATCTACAGGCAGAAAATCAATCTCTCGCTATCAAAGGAGGGTCCACAGAAAAGCTCCTGGCTGGTTATCCAATCCCAAGTGGTCAGCTTTAAACAAATGTACATACAAGCAGCACTTAATTGGTTGTCAATTGTATTTATCTATCAATACATGGATAGATATATAAAAATGATATTTAAAGATGAAGAGGTAATTCAGATGAGAAGGATGTAGTGGAAATGGAAGGAATTGGAATGAGGACATGGAAGGGTGGGAAGGACATAAGTAGAGTAGTGATGTAGAAATTCTTAAAAATAATTAAACTAATTTTTTTATATAATTTATTTTATTTTATTTTACAATATAATTCAACTTTACATATCAGTCATAGATCACCCCGTTACCCCTCCTGCCACCCCGCCCCCTCTCCCCGGCCCACCCCCCCATTTCCATCTCCTCCAGGGCAAAGACTCCCCCAAGGATTGAGATCAACCTGGTGGACTCAGCCCAGGCAGGTCATAAATGGGAGACTCCACCACCACCACAAGCACAGCTGTGCCAGAAATGCAAGAGGATCAGCTGCTGGAATTCCCTCCCCCATCAGCAACTGTGTCCTTGGATTTGTTCAAACTGTCTGATAAAAAATGGTGAAATTTTAAAAAAAATAATAATAATAATAATTAAACTAACAAAATATTCTTAAAATTTGCAACCAATAAAGGAAGGCTAGCAGAATTTTCTGACAAAAAATAAAGCAGCTAGATAACATAAAGGGACATATTTATTAAAAATATTGAACTATTCATAAAGTTCAAGAGTCCTGTATGATCTGGAGAGCGAGGACCAAGAACATAGATGTAGATTATACTGTCCAAATTGTCTGGTTACAGTCTATGGACAGGGACTATAAACTGTATGATTTGTTCTATCTGATAATTCGAAGATGAACTTGGAGTTTATATCTAATAATTATCATTTAATGAATAGCGTACAAAGTATGTCAGTGAGTTACAAGTATTTCTTTGGTATTTTAGTTTGTTACTTGTTACTACAATACTCCTAATGCTACGTAGCTATAAGAAAGGAAGAGGTGTTTGTTAGGCTCATCCTTTGGGAGACTGGAATTTTAAGCAGCATGCTTCCTCCTAGGGCGGTGTCACCTCAAGACAGATGGCATCACAATGGCAAAGGTAGTGCAGACAAGAAGGATCTCAAGGCAAAAAAGGCAGCAGAGAAAGGGGAAGGGCCAGGTGCATTTTTCCCAATTCCTGCTGTGGACACAGCCCCTAATAACTTTACACTAATTTCTCCTTCTAGGAGGTCCTTCTAACAGATAAGATTACCATATCTTTACCAAATTTCCAACACATAAACAATAAAGGATAAACCAGACCTAAACCGTTCCTGTATAGATACATTTTTATTAGCCTCTTTCTAAATTATTTACTTATTTTCACTTTTTGAGACAAGACTTTGCCTGTGTCCCAGGCTGACTTAGAGTTTACTTTGTAGTCATAAATGGTTTTGAACATGCAGCAATTTTCCTGCATCTGCCTCTCGGTTTATAGATATGAGCCCACATACCTGGCTTTTTAGCAACCTTTTGACTTTGTCATTTATATCATAGTATATTTTTCATAAAAAAGTACTTAAACATATAAAGTAATTTATTTAAAATAATCCAATGGCATGTTAAGATCTAAGTCTTCTAGAGTATGTTTAAAAAATGATGCTTGAAGTGATTTTAAAAAAAAAATCACAATAACCTTTTATAGTCAGACGAACGATCGTAATGGTTTTTGTCTATGTGTGTTTTGTAAAAGTTTCCCTTAAAGTGTACTGCTTAGATGGAGAGAGGCTTGATGTATATTTCATTCATGGGTTATGAAATATTTCTCCAGAGACATCAAATAATGTTTTGTTTTGGAACAAATACTAGAAAAAATACTTTCCATATCTGCTTTGCAAAAGGTTTGCCATAGTTAAAGAGTAGGAGGAAGAGACAATATAAGTCAGGACTGAAATTAATGAAATAAAAATGAATAAAATAACACAAATAATCAAAAGACAAAGGCTTAGTTCTTCAGTAATCTTGACAACATTGAGAAAACCTTAGTTAAAATAAGCATAAGAGAGTGAAGACCCACATTAAAGAACCAGAGAGGAAAAAGAAAGTGATACAATAGCTAAAGAAGAAATACAGAGAAAAATAAATGCATTAAAGTCTATCTACACTTGGAGCTGTACAATTGGTTTGCAGCTAAGAGCACTGGCTGCTGTTTTAGAGGAGCTAGGTTTGATTCACAGAATATGCACAGGATGACCCACAACTCAAGCTACAAGTGATTGAAGCCATCTTCTTCTCTCTGTGGCATAAAGCAAGTACGTGATACACAGACTTATGAGCACAAGAAATGCCTATGCACACAACTTTTTTTTTTTAGTTAGAGAAAACTGTACTGCTTAAATCTAGAAATTACTGAAGGATATTGGTAAAACATAGATGAGTATGCTTTACCAAAATACGAACTAAACAATCTAAATAGATCCATAACAACCAAGGAGATAGAAGCAGTAATTAAAAATATTCCAACTAAAAAGCCCAGGCCCAAATGGATACATCACAGAATTCTGTCATCCCTTCAAAGAAAAGCTAATTGCAGTCCACAAAGTATTCCATAGACTAGAAGCAGAAGGAATACTTTCATATTTTTTAAATGAATTCATTGTTATCTTGATACCAAAACCAGACAAAGGTCCAAAAACCCAAGCAAATATATTCCCTCTAATGAATATAGATGCAAAAATTCTCAACAGGATACTTGAAAAAACAAATTCAAGAACATATCAAATTGATTACCTACTGCGATTAAATGAGTTTTATATGAGAGATGCAGTGATGGTTCAATACAGGAATTCCTACAAATGTAATCCAGAACATGAACCAAATCATGGACAGGAACCACAGGATTGCCTCATAAACAAAAGGCTTTTGACAAAATAAATTATATTTTCATGATAAATGACTTGAAGAATCAAGTTGGAAGCATCATTCTGAAGAAGATGCCTCTGATACAGAAAAACAGGTGAATGTGTTGTCTTTGATATGGTGATGTTATCTTTGAGTCTTCAGACATATGTGTTTCATTTATACTATACATAATTGTTGGGGATTTAGTAAAGGTTGTGAGGTTGATTTCAAGGGAAATGAGATATAAAAAAGAAGGAATTATAGAGATGTTTAAATTAGTGTGGAAGATAGAGGCGAAAGGTAGGGGAGGGAATTTGGGAGAAAAAAACTAATACTAGCAACCTAATATTATAGAAGCTTCCTAAAATATACAATATAAATATATAAAGTGAAGTTGAATGGAATTACCCTACAACAGTTTAGGATTGAAGGTAATGGAAACATTCTAGATATAAAAAGGAAGTTATCCTGTATAATGATGTATGAAACTGAGAAATAAATCATACTTCATACACAATCCTCCATTTTTTTAAAATTTAATTCAGTGAATGTACACCTTTCTGAATTTCTCAGATTACATTGAACTCAGAATTACTTTGCTTAAATTAAGAGTACTATCAAATACTTATATGCCTAATTAAAAGCATTTACTCATATGAAAGCAGGCTCACCCACATTAAATACTTTCTCTAGAGAGATGTTTCATGCCTATAATCCTAGTACTCTAGGGGCTGAAGATTGGCGTGAGTTTGAAGGCAGCCTGAGATGCACAGTGAGTTCCAGAACAACATGAACTATAGTCTCATTAAAGCTAAAGAAAAAGATATGAAATATTTTGTAAATTCAACTATATTTTTTCATATTTTCAAATTAAATTATTAATATATGTCATTATTTATAATATAATAAAAGCTATTAAGTTAAAATATATCTGCTATTGGTAAAAACAAATTTTATTCAACATAAGTGTCTTAGGTATATTTCAGAAATCAAACATTTGTGGGAATGAAAACATCTTAAATGTTTTTAAATATTAAGGCTGCTACACATTACTTTTTGTATTAATGAAAACTAATGACAAATAGTAAGTGATGTCTCAATTACTTGATTAAATATTTAGGTTTTAGTTTTATTTCTAATTACTTAAGATTTCCAAATATTATATAACTTTTATTTTCCACCTGAATGTTACCATGCATAACATCAGTATTTGGTGAGTGCAACTATTAAGAAATAGGACATAACATTTTCCTAACTGGAATTGTGGCTCAGTGGTAGAGAAGGCTACAAGGCCTCATGGGTGTTTTCATTCACACTAAACAAAAATAACGAGTCTCTGTTTATCTCAACACATACTAGAAATAAGTAGAGGCTGGCATGCTACTCACCTATATATAATCAAGTAAAAAACTGATAGGAAATGTTTATGCAATACATCTCAACTCTTCATTATACCTTGGGAATTCACACTGAATTATGTCTATTTATTTTGCTCTATAATTACAGCACAAATTCTCTATTGGTCTTTATGAAGCTTTTGATAGAGATTTCATGCAAACAGTGGATCACTTAATGTTGATTAGCTTCATTTAAAAAATTTAATCCATCTCATTAAAAAAGGATATCTTAAAAAATAACACCAATTTAAAAACTCCTTGTTACTCCCAGCAGTTCTAAATGGAGAGAGACAACTTTGCAAAAAGCAATCTTTATTTCACAATAAAATATTATGGTCATAAAATTTTGAAAAGACATACAATATTCAGAAAATTATGTCCATATGGCACGTTGGTTGGTGACTCACAGCCCATAATATCACTCATTTTGCATGGCTAAGCAACTAGCCAAATGTGCAAATATAATTAGCTACAAGCTTCATCTGTGAAAGGGTGTCTCGAAAATGAATCTGGTTCATGGAGTATAGTAGGTTCATTAACTTTTTGGGACCCTTTGGGTGCCATTTAAAAGGCATTTGCTCTCTCTGATATAACTTTCCATCCCAATCTAGTGGATGCTTTTGGTCACTAATTTATTTGCAAGACACCTATGCATATGTGGAAAAAAAGGAGAAAGGATTATATCATAGTGTACATCTATTTATCATTCCAATGTATCTCTCATAAATCATTTTCTCTTCCATTTTTTGCTTAGAAACATCTGCACATAGCATGTGGATAAATTAATGAATAACTGTTAAATGCTTTGGGAATACTTTTGCATTGTTATAGTTAAGGTGAAACAGATGTGTCTTGAGAGTGCAGACCTCAAATATCTAAAAAAAATGTCCTGTTTATTATTTTTCTGTAAAACAAATGCACATCTTTTGGATATTTGCATTTTATTTAAAAAATAGCTTGAACCCAGGCATGGAATGTATACCATATTATTACTGAATATGTATTCTGAATTTCTATGGAAACCACAATGGAGATATTATAGCTGGCTTGGCCAGACAGATGTGACTTGCTTGCTATTTAAAAGAAAAAAAGACAATATAAAAGCTGTTTAAACCCTTGCCATTGATACTGTTCTTCTTTTTAAATCAGAAAAAGGGACTATTAGAAAAATGATGACATTATACATCGTAATTTGAAGTTTTTTGAAATTAATATTTCAAATACGTAAATGAAAATCTCAACATTTTGTTTTCTGGGCAAATGGAGTGATATATATATATATATATATATATATATATATATATATATATATCCTTTGTCACTTGAATTTTATAGAAACTTATTTTTATTATTTTGATTACATGTGTATGTATGTGTCTGTGAGAATGCACGTAAGTTCAGGAGCCAGAACAATCCAGAAGATGGTACCAGACCCCAGGTTGCTGGAGTTGTTGTTATTTGGCAGTCAACTGGCATGGGTTCTGGGAACCAAACTCAGGTACCCTGCAATGACAGTTCATGTGCTTAACTGTTGAGCCATCTATATAGCCCTGTTGCTTGAAATTAAAATTTGTGATTTCTGACTTCTATATGATATAAGATTTTTAACTATGTTATATGATTACTATTTATTTGTATCATTTCTTTTTTGTTCTACATGGGACCTACCCATGATTTACAAGTACTGTATTATTGAGATGCATCCTTTACCATGTTATTTTATTTTAAAATGATTTAAATTTTTATATATTTTATTTTATGTGTATTAGTGCTTTGCTTGTGTGTGTGTGTGTTTGTGTGTGTGTGTGTGTGTGTATGTGTGTCTCTCTGTGTGTGTGTGTATCAATGCATGTATGTGTACCACAGGTGTGCAGTATCCCCTGAGGTCAGAAGAGAGCATCAGATCCTAGGAAAGTGTATTTACTGTGGGCTACCATGTTGTGCTGGGAACAGAGCTAGAGTCCTTCATGAGAGCAACAACTGCTCTTAAACATTAATCCACTTCCAAGGCTCTTGAAATCCATCATACATATACTGTCTCTACACTTTTCAGTGCTTTTTCCTCCTAAGTGTGACAGGCCAGATGGGAGACTGGCTTCTACATTTTATGACAGGGTACTCTTGAGGAGAGAGGGATAAGAGATTTAGATAGAAGTATAGAGGCGAAAGAAACAGAACAGGATAGCCTCAGGAGGGCCTGGGTCCTTATCCACCAGCCCCTTCTTTCTCTTCTAAAGGGCTATTTATAGGAATGCCAAGGGGTGGGGCAAAAGACCTCCCCCTAGCTCAGCCAAATATAGACCCTTCCACTAGGAAACCTTTGTGGGCCACCACACTAAAGACAATGTTTTTTTATTTGTTTGGTTTGGTTTGGTTTGGTTTTTCTAGACAGGGTTTCTCTGTGTAGCTTTGCACCTTTCCTGGGACTCACTTGGTAGCCCAGGCTGGCCTCGAACTCACAGAGATCCGCCTGGCTCTGCCTCCCGAGTGCTGGGATTAAAGGCGTGCGCCACCACCGCCCAACCAAGACAATGTGAATAAATGATTTTGTGTGTTTGGATTCCATATTTTTTTCTTTCTTTTTTGTTTTGTTTTGTTTTAGAGAAATATCTCCAGCCAAGCATGTGTCAAAGTTTTAAAATTAATTTACACTTTGGTATTAGTGTCTATTCACAAGCATACTATAAATACATTTCAGCTCATATATGGCTCTGCACAGAATGTCCAATAAACAAATATTGAGAGAAAATACATTGTAAATAAAATAACAACAAGAACGTTAATAATATAAAGCATGAACCTGACTCTACTCTTATTCTCTTATGGGTTTATAACTGAAAATTTAACAGAGATCCAGGTTGGTTAAAATAGTTGAACATAGTGAAGCTGTAATTGCAATATAAACAGAGATTGACGCTCAACTTCCTAGTTTTTCTCTTACATCTTTCTTATTGATATGCTATTTCTGAATTTCTACCAAAGATATTACTTTAACAGTGGTATGTATTTGTATGTGTATGTGTGAGGTGTGTGTGTGTGTGTGGTGTGTTTGTGTGTGTGTGTGTGTGTGTGTGTGTATTGTATGAACACTGCACAAGCAAGCATATACATATATTGAAATTCACATTGACGAAGTTCCCTTAATTAGAACATGTTTATTTTTACGATTTGTGAGGCAGGAGAGTAATGGAAATCACTGGTGTATGTGCATGTGAAAGCATGTGCCTATGCTGTGAAGAAATTCATTAATTCACTTCTATTTCGTTCTGATACTTGCATTGTCATTTTTCCTTTTAGGGGATAGATTGTGAGGGTTTTCCTGATAAGCTCCTATTTGCTTATAGCCTGGTACACGTATACGGCAGACAGTGCAAACTATGTGTACTGATTTCAATCCCATGTTAATCTTTCACCAATTTGAACACTGGTCACTGATCATTTTACTAGTAGAATTTTTATTTCCTTTCTTCAGAATCCATTTTTGTTTCTCCCACAGCACCTTTTCTGTTTTACAATATTAGTAAATACACCAGCTGAATTTTTTTTATTAATTTATTTTATTTTATTTTACAATATAATTCAACTTTACATATCAGCCATAGATTCCCCCGTTCTCCCTCCTCCTGTCCCGCCCCCCTCCCCCCGGCCCACCCCCCATTTCCATCTCCTCCAGGGCAAAGACTCCCCAAGGGTTGAGATCAACCTGGTGGACTCAGCCCAGGCAGGTCTAGTCCCCTCCTCCCAGGCTGAGCCAAGGGTCTCTACTAAGCCCCAGGTTTCAAACAGCCAATTCATGCACTGAGCACAGGACCCGGTCCAACTGCCTGGATGCCTCCTAAACAGATCAAGCCAATCAACTGTCTCACCCATTCAGAGGGCCTGATCCAGTTGGGGGCCCCTCAGCCATTGGTTCACAGTTCATGTGTTTCCATTCATTTGGCCACTTGTCCCTGTATTCCATTTGTTCTGTCAGAGTTGAATCTTTGATTCCTTTCTTTTTACTTAAAAAGTGTAACTGACATTTAAACAGAATTCTAGGGAGCATATACTTTTGAAACTCATGAAATCTTTCATTTTAAAAACAATACCTGTTTCAACAATAACAACAACAACAACACACACACTATTGATTTTCAGAAAGATATGACTTTCTTCTAGAAACAGTTCTTTGAATTTTTCTCCATTGATGAGAAGTTTTCTCACAATAATGGAAAAATACATACAATATAAGCTACTAAAGTCAATCTGCTTTTAGGGCTGTGGAGATGTCTCAGAAGACAATATAACATGCTCTGGACAATGGACATCAGTTCAGGTCCCATCATGTAAGTTAAGAGCAGGTGGCTGTTCCGGAGAAACATACCAACCCCAGCTACTAGATGAATAGAATAAGTGAATCACAGGAGCTTGATGGCTTTCCAGCTTTGCCAAGAGTACCCAGGCCCCAGGCTCAGGAGAATGCTGCCTCAACATTTTAGGCAAGGAGTGCTGAAGAAGGGTACCTATTACTCTCTACCGACCTTCACACCCATGTGGAGTTTTGCATATACATGTGCATACACTCACATAGGCACATATACACACATTAAATAAATAAATAATCAAACAACCAAATACATGCATGCATAAAGCAAATTAAGTTTTAAACATTGCTATGCTAAATTTATCTAGAATGTGATATGCAAGAGAAGTGGGTGAAGGAGAAGCAATTGCTACAGGACTATTCAAAATACTTTGTCAAAATTAGTCAGAAAGTGCAATGTATTTCTACTGATTAATAATATTGGTGCATTTTAAAATATTAAGCAATGTAGGTTACATGAGATTCTTTATCCACATGACAGATTTGAGCAGTGTTTTATGTGCATTGGTGAGCTGATCATTGAATTACTGTAAGCAGCTGAGCCAGCTGAGTTAGCTTTAGGGAGATATTTTTAATAACATAATAGCAGATAATCTTTTAATAATTTTCCATATATGAATTTCTTCCATTTTCTCTTGGGACATCTAGGTAGATAAACCAGCTTGTTCCCCCTGCTCCTTTCTCTGTTTCCCAGTTTCTCTTTTTCTCTCTCCTTCTGTTTCCTTTTTCTACCTCTTCACTCCCTTTCCCTTCTTTATTATTTTTTAAACAAACATAATTTATTTTATGATTGTAGCTTCATTAGAGGCCCTGATTTTGGCTTTGTTGTCACTTCCCATGGATTTATGATTAAAACACACCAACGTTTACATGAAATTTAGAAATCATCTGGTCCTAATTCCATTTTTAAAAGCATTAAGTTGTCTCAGTTTTTTTATATAAACTGGATAGTAATCTAATTAGGAGTTTTTCTGAGAATGACCATATTTTAATTCTAAATGTGCTATACTTTTCCTTTTTTCATATTTGAATTGATACATAGATAAGTAGATAGATAAATGATAGAGATGATAGATAGAGAGATAGATAGACAGATAGACATACCATGCCATGTGCAGATATATTACATTTTTCAAGTAATAAAGAAAACAATGTTCAATATAAAAATAACTCCCCAAATGCAAATAAAACACCTCAATGTGAATCACTTATGTCTACTTACATGGGGCTTTATCAAAAGAAACAAACAGTACCAAATGGTAAAAGCCTGTAGAAAAACAGAACAACTGCATTTCAGTGATGAGGTAAATGAACACAACTACTATGTAAGGAAATACTGAAGTTCCCCAAAATAACACCATGATACACTATCATCCAACAATTTCACTGCCCAGTGCATATTCAAAAGAAATGAAATTAGTCTGTCACAGAGGCAGCTGTAATCTCAAACTTATTGCAGTGTTAATCCTAGTAGGTACACCACGTAATCAAACAGTGTCCTTCGATGTGTGCATGAATTTAAATGGGTATATATTCACAAGAGGATAGTATTCAGATATAACAATGACAGGAATTTTCCTACCAATTGCAATAATCAGAGACTGGATCAATAATTTATGATCCCACTGATATATAAAGTCAGAAAGCTTGCCTTTGATGAAGTACATGAAACTTTGGTGGGAGATGTGGTGGAAATCCAAGCTATCGACTGGTTTGATCAGTTGCTGTAAGTAGCATTAGAGAAGGAGAATAACTTCTGATTTTCTATTTTACAATACTGTGGACACAATTAACAACAGCACAGGTTTAAAAGAAGGGGAAATTTGAATGCAGTGAAAAAATTTGAGACGATGGATATCATGTGATAATGGGACGAGACAAGATGCTAGCAAATATGGTTTGCTTATTACACAGTATGTGCACTTATCAAAACAAAACATCTGCATCAAAAATGTAAATTTCTAATTGTCTATTATAATTTGAATATGTAGTGTTCCTCTCAAAATACTCATTAGTTCCCAACTGGAGGGCCCATTGAAAGGTGTTTGGCAATTGAAAACTTAATGGGCTGTTTGGAGGCTAAGTTAGTCAAGTACGTCACATTTCACACAGACTACATGCCCTTGAAAAGTATATTGTGTCCCCTGATTCTCCCCCATCCCTTGTTTCCAAGATGGCCTGAACTAAGCTGCATTTTCTAATGGAAAACACCCTAAGTGGACAAGAATATTTTCTTTTTCAGAATTAAAAGTTTTCTTTGATTTTAAGAAGAAAGACTAACAATAAGCTTTAATGTCATATCAGTTTGGTCTGCTAACACTGCAAGTATTATTTTAATTCCAGAGAACTATAATCATGATTCAGGACATTTAAATCATGATTCATATTCTATTTCAATAAATGTAAAAGTAATATTCATAATCCTGGAAATGAAATTTGTTTGCTTGCATTATAATGAGTATTCTAATGAAATATGGGATCTGTGTAAATGTAATGCCACATTGTTTTTTTAATAT
>CABHPH010149141.1:0-46135 GCA_902168325.1 Peromyscus nudipes | reverse complement strand
CTGGTCAGGATGATGAAACAGAAAGAATAGAAAATTCAGGAAAAATATAAAGAAAAATTTTTGGCAAGCTTCTATTAATGAACAAAGACAAAAATTAACGATAAAAATAAATGGTGTTTTGTTGTATGGTCTGGTAGACACAGGTGCGGACGTTACCATAATTGCACCAGAATTTTGGCATCCAACTTGGCCTCTTCAGAAGGTAAATGTTCAACTGTTAGTAATTGGGACATTATCTCAAGTAAAACAGAGTACAAGATGGCTTGAATGTATAGGTCCAGAAGGACAGAGAGGTAAATTAAAGCCATATGTGGCTAACATAGCTATGAACCTGTGGGGTCGAGACCTGTTGCAACAATGGAATACTCAGATTAACATCCCTCCAATCTCAGAAACAAATCATAAACTAGCACATGTTTCTGAGAGAAATATTAGAAGGCATTATTCTGAATGGTCACCAGCCATCCATATTATACAAGAACAGGGCACAACAACTGATGATCTTCCAAAGACACCAACAGCTCTACCTTTAAAATGGTTAACAGACAAGCCTGTATGGGTTCAGCAATGGCCTTTAACAACAGAGAAACTCCAGGCTTTAGAAGAGCTGGTAGAGGAACAGTTAAATGCTCAGCATATTGAAGAATCAACCAGCCCTTGGAATTCTCCTGTATTTGTTATTAAAAAGAAATCTGGTAAATGGAGAACAGATCTTAGAGCAATTAACAAAGTAACTCAGCAAATGGGCTCTCTACAATCTGGAATTCCTTTGCCTACTCTGTTACCAAAAGGATGGCCTCTCATAGTTATTGATTTAAAAGACTGTTTCTTTTCAATACCCTTACAAGAAAAAGACAATTACTAGTTTTAAATACTTTACATTGGATTGGATTGTTTTATATTATATAAAAATTATATATATTGAAATTGATATTGTTAGAAAATGCTATATGTATATTTCTAATTGTACTTATACCATTCATTTAACAATGTAATGCATTTTGCTGATCCTTGAATGTTATTATTACCAACTATTAGGATATAAAGAAATGAAAGTTAGTAGTTAGACGTTATAATAGAACCTGTAGTCATATTAGGTATATTTTCAAAATTGAGCAGATATATTTTAGATAGACAAGTCATCTTCAAACCCTTCAGAGATCTACAGAATATGGCATTTAAAATGTTTTAATAACTTAGAAAATTTTTCTTTTTTGTTATGACTATGAGACATGTCGGCTCCTGGCAGTACCAATCTACTTCAGAGAGAATATGGGCATTGAAGAAACTGCATATGGAGTTAACTTTCATTGTGGCAAAAGTTAGCCACTGGACAACAAAGTATCCTTGAATCAATAGGACAAAATGGACAGACAGGACATGAAACAAAGGACTACCAATTCTTGCCAAAACAAGTATGATTATAGCTTTACCAAAAGGCATCTTCTGAGGCCAGGACAATATGGTACCATCCCTGAAGTGGCCTTGGCAATCTGGAAAAGGTACAGTGCCCTTTTCTTCGAAGGCAGCTGAACAGGCAGTGGGCCGATGGCTTCTGATGTGCAATGGAACAGCAGCTGAAACAGTTATTATTGAAGAATAACTAAGCTCACACCTCTCAATAGCAGACTGGCATTTAATAGAGGGATGTGGAGAAGAACGGGATGCTGAGATGAAGCCACACATACACAGCCAAGAAGAATGGACAGCTGAATTAAAAAACCATCAACAATTTCCAGAATTAAAGTCCTGAATCAGGACATGACACTAGTGGAATTCAGGTGTTTCTGGTACATGGACTGCTCTCACCCAATGTGAGGTCGAACTGTTGGCCTTGTGTACATCCTACTTCACAAATGAGTCTGTCAGATACACTAAGCCTATAGGCTGAAGATGATGCCCCAATACTGCAGAGAAACCTCAGGTGACTGTCCAGGCAGCTGGCTGTTTCTGTCAACTCACAATTTTTTTTGGAAGTTTTTATTTTTGTTAGGTAATATTATTTCCTTCTTGGGTCTCTGAGGGAGTTGAAGATTAGTTAGTTATAGTCGAAGTTTAATTAGTTATAGCTGAAGATTAGTTAGTTATAGTGGAAAATTAGTTAGGATAGAAAGTGAATTACGTACATTTTGGACTTACCAAAATAGGATAAGTAATGGAATTATTTTCTCTGAATTTGTCAAATACAAATGGACTAGACATTGTTTAGGAATTTATTACTTGTATATATTATATATAGTTATTGTACTTTTGTATATAGTTTTTCTTATGTTAGTTATAACCTTTTTCCTTTTTTCTTTTTATTAAAATAGAAAAGGGGAAATATAGCGGTATTTTATTTGTACTGAAATGTGATTTTATTTGTATGTTAATAAATAAAGTTGCCTAGGGGTCAGAGCTATTAGCAAGCCATAGCGAAAGCTGGTTGTGGTGGTGCACGCCGGTAGGATTTGCTGAAGGAGGCACATGCCTTTAATCCCAGCACTTGGTAGGCAGAGCTAGGTAGATCTCTGTGTGTTCAAGGATACAGCCAGCATTGGAGACACACGCTCCAATGTGTGTCTGGAGGTCTCTATAGACAGGCAGTGACGAGGCAGTCATGTGGTTGGTTTTACAACCAATGAGAGGGGAGAACAGAGAGTGTATTTAAAGACAAACAGACAGGAAGTAGCTCCTTTTCGGAGAGGTCTCTTGGCTGAAGAGGCTAGCTAAAGCAGGCGGGTAAGGCTCTTAGCTCTGACCTCTTGGGCTTTTATCTTTACATTGGCTCTGTGTTTCTTATTTAATAAGACGGTTGGTTACATCTACACCTCTACTCTGGGTTCAGGTGTTATAATTCACAAGCCTGTCTGCTCCCGGCTCGACCCAGAGCCTAGACACAGTTTCCACTACTGTCAAGCAAGGTAGCTCCTTCTTTGCCAAAAGCTAGACGTCAACACTCTCATCCCTGAGGGTCCAGCCTAAGGGCTGACTCCTTAGAGATATGTTTGCTGACTCACCTCCACTCACCAGAAGATCCCATGGCTGCAGCTGCCCTGTCCTCCCTGATGCCCTTGCATGGTTGGTGATGATCTTTCTGACTGTGCTTGGTACCCTAGATGGACTGTTACAGAGATGCATGCAAGTCTGGTCCCTGCAGCTTCAAGATGCTGGGGTCAGTGAGCTCCTTAAGAAAATTAATATAAAATTATCTGATTGTACATATTTTACCAAAAAACATAGGACTGGTTTCTTCACTTCATTACTTTCTCTTTTGGTTTTTCCTGGGTTTTACATAGCTCAGGCTAGCCTGGAATTCACTGTGTAGAGAAAGTTGAACTGGGCATTCTAATCCATATGCCTCCAGCTCCTGAGTGCTATTATTGCAGGTGTGTGCCAGCATGCCCCACTTACATAATGACAAAAATCAAACCCAGGGCTTTGTGCACTTAGGCAAGTACTCCACCAACCAAGCCACATCCCAGCTGAACAGGAACACATTAAAAGGCCTCTTCCAGCCGGGCGGTGGTGGCGCATGCCTTTAATCCCAGCACTCGGGAGGCAGAGCCAGGTGGATCTCTGTGAGTTCGAGGCCAGCCTGAGCTACCAAGTGAGTCTCAGGAAAGGCGCAAAGCTACACAGAGAAACCCTGTCTCGAAAAACCAAAAAAAAAAAAGGCCTCTTCCAGGGCCTGGTGTACCAGGCCTGAAACTCCAGGTTGTTTAGTTTCATGGAGAATCATCCTGAACATCGTTCACTGCTTCAATGTCCTGGCCCCTAACATACAAAATTATTAGGAGCCTGTTGTTTATGAATTTTCTATACATTATAACTATTACACCAGTGTGTATTTATATGTAGCATGGTGTGGCCTCACTGGGAATAGAAGTGGCATACTGGCTTTCTAAGAGTCTGGAAGATCTAGTCAGAAAGCTGACCCTCTGTCCCTTGTTCTCATGAGAGAGGATTCTTGCATAGGTCAGACACGTGGTATGCTGAGGTTGCCCTACATGCAGAATGGCCAAAACAGAAGAAAACCATGAGAGACTGCTGCACACCCATCCAGAGTCCAGGGAGAAGTCACAGAAGCTCAGACAGAACCAGCTCATGTCCCAAACTAGCTTCTTAGCACATGAGGATTTTCCCCAGCTTATTTATATAAGATTACAAACAAATATTTCCTCACAAGGTGACTATAATGATTCATGTGTGTATACGTATATGAGTACAACATAATGCACAAGTTGTCTTGCCCAGTTCTTGACTGCACATGTGAACATGTGAGTGCTGATACAGGCATATGCATGCAACATCACCTATATTTTTTCTTGCCTAGTTGCTGACTAACAGTTCACAATATTGATTATCTTTTGTCTATTCAAACAAGATAGCCCTCTGTTGCAATATCTACACTGGAGATTAAATTATTTAAGAAAAATATAGTAATTATTAAGCATAATGATGCATATTACTGAGAAATAATTCACTTATCCATCCACTCATTTTAAGAATTTTATTCAGCTACTGTACATTAGGCTCTGGGCAAGTTGCAATGAGCAGAGTCTAGAGTGATGATCATAGACCACTGAGATGATTGGAAAAACTGAAGATATATCAAATAGACAGGAGAGAGATCAAGAACTAGATGTGCAAACCTCTCCCTCAAGATAGTGATGCACTCTCTCCTAGGAATGAGCCTGGTTGGTTGTCCCTATTATTCCAAGTATCTGAATGAAAGTAGAAAATGTCAGCTACATAGCTCTTTATGCAAAGGAGATATCAATCATCCAAATGCTCCCAAGACATTCGTGGGTCAGAATCATCTGGACAGGCATTTTAGAAAGTCAATGGGATAGGCACGTGCAGTTTTGATAGTTTCATATGACAGCAGTGAACACCTTGTCTCTGACATACGGCAGTTGTAACAACTTGAAAAGTAAAGCCCTCCAAGAGAGTAAAATAATGAGAGATTATAAGAATAAGTAACAAGCACCAAAACTTGAGTTTCTGTCTCTGTCTCTCTCTCTGTCTCTCTGTGTCTCTGTCTCTGTCTCTCTGTCTCTCTCTCTCTCTCACACACACACACATACACACAACTAACTGCCTACTGTAATTATCTGCCTCTCCATAGTTGAGTTCATCATTTTCGTTTCTGAATACCAAGTTTCCTCTCATGGACAGGTACTAACCAGTGTTTTCCTACAACATACATACACTGAGAGTTTCAAAATGAATCACAGGCTTCCAAGTTAAAAGAAAATTTAGATATTTAACACATGATGGCCCAATTAGTGTATTACATATATTGTGCTAAAATTATTCTTTGTTCACTAGAAATTTGAGTTTACATGTCTGTGCCATTGCAACTCTATGTACTGGACTCTACTTCCTTCATACATGCCTGTGGTCATGCTTCTCCCACTTTCCATGCCCTATACTGCAATGGTTTTTTTTTGGTATTTTTCACCCTGGTACATGCCAGTTCTCAGGATGACTCATCTTTTCTGGAGCCTGCTCCCAATCTCTGTCTCACCACTCCCTGCCTGTAGAACAGTGCCTACTGGAATTACCCGCTACTCTGCTCTGCAAGACTGTCACAACTCCTAATGTTGCCTTCTGAGGTAATCAGAGTCCGAGAGATCATGCACTGATGACCACTGAGCTCTGGAGACCCTCCCTACCTGGGAATCCCTGAGCTGGTAACACTATGACAGGACTCTACTCCACCTTGGTGCACTAAATTTGCAGAGGCTCAGTCAATAGAAAAATTGTCAGAAATATGTGAGGACCTGAGTTTCAAGTCACAATAACTACATAAAGATCTCAGCATAGTGGTGTGCTTCTACAACCCCAGCATATTTTTAAAGACACAGTAACAGATTATCCCTGCATCCCATGACCATCCTTGCTGAATTGGTGATATCTGGGCTCAGTGAGAGACCCTGTCTCAAAAATGGTTAAAAAACATCGAGGAAGATATGTGACTTCAACTTCTGGCCTCCACACATATGCATTACACATGTGAAATTAAAGAATATGTACACAGATAATACACACACACACACACACACACACACACACACAAATAGGACTCAGCAGTCAAGAACAGTCACTGATCTTACAGAGGATCTGAATTCAATTCCTAGCACAGGTCAGGTAGCCTGTAACCAGGGAATAAGACACTCTCTTCTGGTCTCTGTGGGCAATTGCACTCATGTGTACACACTTACATATTTACACATATACACACACATGTGTGCACACACATGCATACACATGCATGCAACTAAAAGTAAAAATAAATATTTTTAAATTAAAAAATAAAACAACAGGATATCCAACCTCTAGCCAAGATAGCAATTAGATTCATAAGCTAAAATCAACAGCAGAAGGTCAACCAAAGAAACAAAGATGAGACTTCTCATTGCTAAAGAAGAAATATGTTTTGTGATAAACCAATCATCAAATTAATACTTACATAAAACATAATTTATCTCAGAATCTGCCATCCAACCACACAAGCCTTTTCTATTTCCTCTAAATTTATCAAGGTCTTATTTAATTGCTATAAACACCTAAAGACATAAGCAAATTAACACATAAAATTTCAGGATTTTATTTGATGCATATTCATGATTACATGCTGTTGTGATCAGGCAAATAATGACCCAAGACATTGGTAAATTCAGTAGAAGCAAAAGAAAAACAACAGCACCCCATGAGAATTCTCTGAGGATCCCAGAGTGGAATCTTTGATAAGTCCAGCTCTGAGAGACCGTTTATAACAATTATCATATTTCTGTACTCCTGCCAGGAGAAAGATCAGCAAATGTTTAATTGGTAGGCTTCATAAAAATATTGTCCACAGTTGAACACTAGATCAGTGCTAAAGAACGCTGGCTTCTTGGAAGGCTGATCCAGCCTGTTTCTCAGAATATCTCATTCTTACTGGCATTTCTTCTTTAAAAATGTGTTGCCACTCAGGTAGGACTGAAAGCTTTTCAGCACTTGTGAGAATATCAAGTTACAGATGTTCCAGGGTCTTTGAAGTGAATATCTTTTATTATGTTGGAATATACAAGATGTGGTGCATCAAGAGTTGCTACACCAAAGTTATTTTTAAACTACTGACCCACTAACCCCTCTTGTTAGAACCAATTCACACATTGTTCCTGCTCATTAAATTCTTTGGTTTTACCCAAGCAAGCAGTGTCCCTGTACGTTGAAAGGTGCATTTAGTCTGATCATAGCCAGACTGCTTTTGACAAAGGATATGAGCCTATGTTCAAAGTGGGCTATGAAGCAGAGAGGCAAGAGCATGAATTGTCTCAAGGTTCTTCAATGAACTCTCTAGAAAATGATTAACTATGGAGCATGTATATAGGAATGCTAATTATTTCCCATGAGCCCATAGTATATTTCAGAATCCTTCTCAACATAATATTCCAGCCAGCAATCTCCAGAGAGTCTGTAGCTTTTTGTCCGTCATTTTGACTTGAGCAACATGAGAGTTGAACCCTGGAATATAAATAATAACCACACTGTCACAGAACTGATTTTCTTTATTTGAGAAGGGTCACACATATCTGAGGTTTTCTTGAATCCTAATCCTTCTGCCTCCACCTCCTGAGTGCTAGGATTACAGAATTTTACCACAAGGCTGGTTCCTGTAGTTCTGGGAATAGAACCCAGGGCCTTGTGCATGCTAGGCAAGCACTCTGCCAACTGAAGTACAGCCCCAGCTCCAAACTGACTTTTTGAAAAACATTTAGCTTGTTTCAGAAACTACAGCCTCTACATAGCAACTCTCAACTACTCCTCCTGATAAACTTCACACAGGTACAAAAGTTGTGCAACTCAGTGACTTAACAGATTCTTCAAAGTTGCATAGTGTAGCTGGTGTTTTCCTGCCGGGCCCACAGTCAGGACAAATCTCTGCCACCCGCCAGTCTCCAGCTCCCAAGTCCCGCCAGTCTCCGAGCCCACTTATAAAATAAACACACAGACGCTTACATTATTTAAACTGCTTGGCCATTAGCTCAGGCCTATCATTGTCTAGCTCTTACTCTTATATTTAGCCCATTTCTAATAATCTCTACTTTGCCACGTGGCTCGTGGCTTACCGGTACCTTACATCTTCCTTCTCCTGGCCGCGGCTCCGGGCCGTCTCTCCTCTACCTTCCTGTTCCCTCAATTCTCCTCTCTGTTAGTCCCACCTATACTTCCTGTCTGGCTACCGGCCAATCAGCGCTTTATTGATACAGAGTGATATCCACAGCAGCATAGAACAACCTTGAGAGTCAGCCATTCAGTCTGTACTCCCACCACCTCCTCTGCTCCAGATGCTGGCCTGATACCTGGACAGATAGTAAGTGAGGACAAACTGACAGCAGCTATGTTTTGTGACTTCATGGAATACTAGAAAAGTCTGCCTCTACTCTCCTTCGGAATGTGAATCTGAAGTTCAGCTCTCAGAGAACAATGGGAATGGAGAAAGGATGAAATACAGAGCCCACCCACCACCACCACCCTCACCCAGATCAGCCTCCATGCAGAGCTCTGATCTTAGGCAGGAAGCTCAGGTCCTAAACTAAGCAAAATACCATGCAACTGTTAAGTGAAAGCCACAGAGACACAATTTGACAGTGGAATGATGTGTGTCAGGGTGTTCTACTATTATGAAAGTCCAGAATTCAATAAAAGCACATGATTTCACTCACAGGTTTTTTTATCTGGACAACGACACTTGCATGGAAATGCTGAGTGTGTTTGAGAGAGTGGTGGTTGAAGCAGTTGGGAAAATGTGGTACATGGGGGCCACTGTGAGGAACCATAAAACATCTGCCATCACTAATGATGGAGAGATGAGTTTGCAACTAGACCCACCATCCCCAGATACACAGGCTATGTAAGCGCTCTGCACTACTTTTGTCAGAAAATTCCCAGGCTATCAAATTCTTTCTAATTAGCTCCTGTAAAATCCAGATGTGATAATTAGAGAGTATGTTATTGTCTGTGGAGATGAAGACATCAACATGAGATCCTATAGGAGGTGCCTAGGAGTCTGAGAGGAAGCCAGGGATACAAACAAATCTACACACTTTCACCCAAAATGTCAAATGTCCTGAGGTCACCCTGTATTTGCAGCACAAGTTTCTAATTAACCTTAAGCTCATCCTGGAGAATCTTACGTCTATTGTAAGGTAAAGTCATTCCAGTTTTGTTGCAAGGCAGTCTAGTTCTTGAGGAGAGTTGCCTCACTCATTAGGGGTGTTCCATCTTTCCCTGTAGCCACTTCTCACATTCATGGAGAACGTTAGTTTTCTGAACACTCATCTAGTATAACAGATGACTGTGTAGCTCCATGGAGACCTTTAATATGTGTCTAGATGGCTCCTAGAACCTTGCTTGGTATATGTTTTGTAAGATAAACTTAGCTATGCAGGATAGCATTGAATTGAAATCTATTCCACTGATTTTGAATCAATTAAATGGGCAAGCTTCTCAGACCCTGACAGGCAAGGAAGAAAGTTTTCATTTTTCTCTTGGCATTGTCTCTAGCCCTGTCTGGTGGTGAACTAGCAGTGAATGGAATGAGTCAACTGCCCAGTTACTGGGTGTCATCCTGAATACCACCTCCCTCATCAGCCTTACCTATCACCCAGTCTCTTTTCCTGGCCTCACTTCCTGTCCAGCTCATTACCAAATTCCACCCATTTGGATCACATGCTTATCCTGAGAACCATTCTTTCTCTCCCTAATTATCACTACAGTCTCTTTCTCAAGTTCCACCATCAATTAGTATGGTGTTACAAAAAAGGAATGTCCCCAATAGGCTTGCACATTTGACCTTGGTCACCAGTTGGTAAAGCTGTTTGGGAATGTTAAGGAACATTTAGCAGGTAGAGCCTTGCAGGAGAAGTACATCATTGGAGGCAGGCTTTGAGACTTTGCAGCCTTGCCCCACTTCCAATTCATTCTCCATGTTTTCTGCAGGTGGTTGAAGATTTTATCCCTTAGCTTCCCATCCTAACCATCTTAAACTTGATCCTAATTAGTCTTTATCAATTAAAAACCTGAAGTCAGATATTGAAAGTGAAAGCTGAAAGATATGAGAAGCAGAGTAGCCACAGTCATTTCTTACCTCTATGAATCCTCAGACTAAATGGGGACTAAGATCCTGTCTCCACTCGCCTTATATTCCTGTCTCCACCTCCCATGTGCTGGGATCAAACATGTGAGGCCCTACTGACTGGTTCTGTTTCTCTTTTAGACTGGTTCAATCTCATGTATCCCAGGGTGGCCTTGAACTCCTGATCTTCCTGCTTCCTCCTCCCAAGTGCTGGGATTAAAGGTGTGTGCCACCACTACCTGGCCTCTATAGATAACTAGTGGCTAGCTCTGCACTCTGATGGCCAGGTAAGTTTTATTTGTCAGAACACAAATAAAATATATAACAGCCATCTACTTTCATAGCTTCCCTCTATATTATGCCCACTATGCTCCAAGATCATAAGCCAAAATAAACTCTTTCTTCCATAAGTTGCTTTTGGTCACAGTATTTTATCACACCAAGAGAAAAGAACTAATACAGTTACCTTGATCACTAATATAGATTATTAAAAAAACAACAAATTTATTCTTATTCCAGCCCCCAGTATAATCTCTATTATAAAGCTAAAGTTATTTTATTTCCTAAAAAGAAAAGAAAGAAAAATTCCAAATAAACAGCAAAACACCAATAGGATCATGCCTCGTGTGGGGAAAAAACTCTCTTTCTCACTCACACACACCCTCTCTCTCTGTCTGTCTCTGTCTCTGTCTCTGTCGCTCTGTCTCTCTCTCTCTGTCTCTCTCTCTCATACACACACACACTCTCTCACACACTCTCTCACACATACTTTCTCACACACACACACTCTCTCATATACACACATACACTCTCTCTCACACACACATATATTCTCTCACATATTCTTTCACACTTTCTCACACACATACTCTCTCTCACACACACTCTTTCACATACACACTCTCTCACACACACACACACACTCTCTCTCTCACACACATACACTTTCTCTCTCTCTCTCTCTCTCTCTCTCTCTCTTTCTCTCTCCCTCCCTCTCTCCCTCCCTCTCTCCCCCCCACAGTATAGAAACTCTTCATTGCTATCACAGTAAGTTTCAAGTTGTTGCTTGAGTCTGTGAGCACAGACAAATCCTACTTTGAAGCTGCCCTGGTTGCTTTAGATACCAGGCTTCAGGCTTCCAGTAGCCATACTAGCCAATTCCCAAATGTGCCCAAGCCTCCTCCGACTGCACAGAGTCCTTCAGCCAGAAACGCTCTTTATCTGAGTGCCATCATAAGATTTTTCCTCTGTGACACTAATATCAAATGCTCTTTGTCCATGCTCCATCGGACCCGACCACCACTCCTTCTTCTCTCACTTCAGAATGCACACTGGAATCTGGGTATATGCAGACTTGTGATTTTTATTGGTATCATTTTCATACTAAGTCACAAATACTCTGAAAACAGACTGTCTTTGATTTCTCCTTATTGTCTCTTCTGGCACTAACATGGGTTCTCCATGTAAAATGGAGCAATAGGCCTTTACTATTAGATATCCAGCACCTCCTCACATAGTAGGACAATGACCCAGAGAAAAAGAGCATGCAAGGCCAACACACCTATCCACCTGTCCCTCCATTTGCAGATGATTCATTTCTGCCTCAGAAATGTGGAGTTTCCCATTTGTAGCAGCACTTCCAAAGTGAGTAACAACACCACAGAGAAACAGAGAACAACTTGTGACAAGTTTTTATTATTATATGGAATTTTTAGAATATTGCACGATATATAAAACAAAGTTTAGAACAGACACTCTCATGTGAACATTGGAATGATGTCCCTCTGGGCACAGCAGAGGCCAGTCTAAACCCATCTCATCAACCAGCGCACATAGCAGGCCAGCAAGGAGGCTCCCTGGCTGTGTCTGAGTGCCAACTCTGGAGAGGAATGCATGACAACCATCTTACAAAGCAGCTAAATCCTTTAAGAAGTTCTGCCATGGGGCTTTGTGTACTGTAAAGTGTTCTCTGTGTGTCCCAATCTGTTTCTCTGTTTCTGTGGTAAATTGACCAAAAGCAACTTAGGGGAGGAAAAGGTTTATTTCATCTTATACTTCTATCACAGAGGGGGTTCAGAGGGGTAACCAGGAAGAAGGAACTGAAGCAGAAGCCATGTAGGAAAGCTGTGTACTGGTTTGCTTTTCATGCCTTGCTCAGTTTGTTTTCTTGTATAGCCCAAGCCCACCTGCACAAGGATGGCTCTGTCCATAGTGGACTGGGCCCTCCCACATAAATCATAAATCAAGAAATGCTCCCACAGACATGAAGAAAAGCCAATCTGACAGAGACAACTGTTCAATTGAGAATCACTTCCCAGATGACTCTAGTTTGTATCAATCTGACAAAAATTAACAAGCATACTACACAAGGAGGAGCTGTGTTTGATCTCCTAAACCCAAGTATAAAAGCCCATAATGGGGCCTAGAAAGGTTACTCAATGGTTTAGAGTGTTTAGTGCTCTTGTTAAGGATCCTGTTTCAGTTCCCTGAACAGACATGGACACTCAAAATTACCTGTAACTCCAGTTCCAGGTGATACAGTGCCCTCTTTTGGTCCTCAAGAGCATTGCACACACATGGTAAACATAAATACACATCAAATACAATAAATCAAATCTAAAAGTCCAGAAAGGTTGTGCAATTATAATCTCAACACTGGAAAGGCAGAGACAAGGGAGATCCCTGGACCTTATTCGCCAGCTAGCCTAGCCCACTTAGCAAGCCCCAGTGAGAGACTCTGTCTCTAAAATCAAGGCAGACAGCTCCTAAGAAAATATGCAGAAGGTTGGCCTCTGACCTACACACACACACACACACACACACACTATATACATATACACACACAAACATATACAACCGCACAAACACCCACACAGAGTTTTGCTTTATATTGTGCTGACAACAGCTGGCCGTAACCTCTTCTATAATTTTCTGAGTATTTATGTCCTCAAATTTCAATGTTGAAATCCTATCCCTGAAAGTGATAGTTTTAGAAAGAGAGACTCTTTGAAGATAATTTGATGGAAGCATGGGTCCCTCAAGAGTAGAACTGTGACCTTTGAAGAGACCTCAAGAGAGCCACCTTATTCCTCCATGCCATGTGAGATCACACCTAGAAGGTTCCTCTCTGAAGCAGGTATTGCTGCACCTGACATTGAATCTTCCAAGGCCTTGATCTTAGACTTTGCAATCTCTAACATGTGAGAAACACATTCCTGCTGCTTATACACTGTCCTACAATTTATGATGGGTTTGTAGCTACTGTTATTGTTGTTATAGCATCCCAAACACATTAACAGCCTCCATGTTCTTGGGCCTACATACCAAATAACCAATAAATAACATTGTTTTCACACAATACCCATTCAGTTACTTATATTAACTAATAGACCACACCTGAAATTCTGCTCTTCTATATTTGATGCTATTTCCAGTCTTGGTGTTTTTACTTTTGTACCACATCTTACTTTATTAATGCATGTCTTCTTGTAATCTACCTTAAGTCTTGGATGGAATAAATCCATATATAAATAGATCTTAATTTCTTTTCTTTAAGCAGAAGTTCAAGTTCCTCACTTGAGTCTCCTCAGTGGTCTACATCACCCCTCTTGTGGCTTTCTCTAACTATTCTGACACTCTAATAAGAGTCCCTTATTTTCTAACCAAATGCCAACACACTTATAGACAAGTTTTCAGCTGGGCCTCTTCATACAGGGATTTAAGGCCAACAGGGGCACTTGGTGGTGATGAAAGCAGACATATCACTGTCTCAATAGTTCCACTTAGGAAAAGAGTTATTGGTAACCAGCTCAGACTTTGAAACTTTCAAACCATCCACCCTTGAGGTTATACCCTGGCATTTTGTGTGAACAGAACATGAAGGTCACAGAAATAGAGCCCCCAAGCTAACCCAAAGCCTATTCTTATGCCTCCCTCCCCACTGATTTCTTTGAAAGCATGTCTCCTCTCCTTTCTAACCCTTTGCTCTCTCTCTAAAGCACAGTCTCTCTCTCTCCCCTTACAAACAGCGTTTTCTTCTGCATATAACATGCCCAGATTACCCCTATCCTAAAAGTCACTAGTCATGAATTATCCCATATGCTTCTGTGCACAAACCTGGGATTCTAACTCTTTCTGTTCAAACTCAAGTCAATCCTTAGCAAGAGGTACTGAGACTTCAGCAACATCAGGGTATGTCCATGTTTTTTAGCCTGAGTCTGATTTTTTTTGTTCTTTTCTTTGCGTGGTCTTTAACATAAAGAATTCAAAGCTGTAGATTACTAAAATGAGATATACATTGGTCATTCTTTATCATCAACCTGGCTAGATTTGGAATCACTTAGAGACACACTTCTGGGAATGTTTGTGAAGGTGTTTCGAAAAAAAATTTTTACTGAGGAGGAAGGACACACCTGTGGGCAGCACCATCCTGTAGGCTGGGATCCCAGCCTAAATAAAAAGAAAGGAAGAAGAAAGCCAGCTGAGCACTAGCATTTAATGCTGTCCCTGCTTTCTGGCTGCAAAAGGGCCAGCCACCTCACGGTCATGCTGTCCTAACTTCCCAGCCATGATGGACTATACCCTCAAACTGTGACTCAAACTATGACCCAAACTTGGTCCTTAATTTGTTTCTTGTTATATATTTGGTCAAAGCAATGATAAAGGTAATTAAATATAAGATGCAAAAGTAACTATATTTACAAAAAAGGAAATTGCAATAAATTATCCACTTCTCAGAAATTTGTACTACAAATATCAGAAAATGTACAAGAATGTTTTATTTCCCAACTTCATGATCTCATACATGTTCCTCTACATTTATCTACCTGTTCTTAGTTCACTTCTTTATTTATTCAATTTCTTTTTCAATTTTGCATATTTCCAGCTTTTTTTTTTTAAAAAAAAAAAAGATTAACTACAGACTTCATGATTGAAAGTGTGTTGGTAGGAGTTTTTTGTTTCACTGTTGGAACTCTCTCATCAAGTTTCTTTCCTACCCAAGCTGAAAGAGTTCAGAACCTTTCAAGTTAACTAACCAGAGCCCATCTTTGACCTGGCAAACCTCATTGTCTAGCTTGCCATTGATTGGCTTCCCACAGAGGCACATGAATGTTTCAGATTATCTACGGAGAGAATTTTCATGCTGACTAGACACGCTTCGACATGTACTTGTAGTTTTGTTTTTCTCATGATTGGAAGAACTCTCCCCATACTCGATCCCAACTATATATTTCAAACATGTTGTGCTCTAGTGTCTAGAATGTTCCAAATCGTGGGTGTTAATTGTCAACCTGACTAGGTCTAAAATTAGCTGGGATGGGAGTCTTCTGCCTGTGAGGTATAATTTTGATTATGTTAATTAATGTAGGAAGACCCATCTTAATTGTGAGTAGGACCAAACCCTGGCCAGGGGATTCTGGGCTGTAGAAGGGGCCATCAACAGCAGTATGCATTCCTTCCTCTCTTCTGACTGTGAATGTAATGCCAGCAGCTTCAAACTCCTTTTGCCTTGATTTCTCTATCAGGATGGACACTATATCTTGAACCATGAGCCAAAAGAAATCCTTTCTCCCTCAAGTTGCTTTTTTTAGAATATTTTATTACAGTGACAAGAAAAGAAACTCAGACACCGGGTATCAAAATATGTATTCACATTTGGTGTCCATGCTGGGTAAGTTGGCCGGTGGGTAGAGAGAGTAATTCAATTATTTGTTAATCATATGCAAATAATGTTTCCTTAAAGCCCTCACTCTAGGCTGGAACTTCAAAGCCAAGTAAGCATTTGAACTTCTATACCAAGAGAGTGTGAGTAAGAAAACATGCTTTTGCCTGCCAATCTATATGCCAAGCACATAGAAATTTTAGAGTGGGTGTGAGCATTGCAGGGCCTGAGAATGGTCTAAATGAGTCAGGGACAAGAGTGAGGCCTTGTTGCTTCATGATAAATCTGTATCCCATGCCTTACATGAAAGGCAAAACCTCTCATCCATACTGGAGAGTTGTTCAACTCAGTGCAGTCCCCCTCTTCCACCTGAATGTTCTATCTTCTCCCCTGTATTGCCCCCATGCTTTTTATTTTCCTTTTAGAATTTATTATGCTTCAACTTGAGTGTAGGTAGTAGTCATTAACATTTTGGGGGGAAGAGACTATGGTTGTTTTTTTGAGATAGTCAGGTTGATTTGTAGCCCTGACTTTTCCTGGAACTCACTCTGTAGACCAGGCTGGTCTTGAACTCAGAGATCCACCAACTTCTGCCTCCCAAGTGCTGGGATTAAAAGCACGCACCACCACACCTTGCCCTAACATCTTTTAATATAAAGAATTCAACCTAGGCCCTCACAGATTTTAGGTAAACACTTTGCTTTTGGACTATATCACAACCATCTTTTTCATTTTTATTTTGAGATAGAGTCTCACTAAGTTGACTAGATTTTCTTTGAAGTCACTCTATATAGCCCAGGGGGACCTTCAACATGTAGTCATTCTGCCTCAGCCTTGTGAGTACATGGAATTACAATTCTAATTATCAAGTCTCACTTTTGAAGTGCACGTGCGTGCACACACACACTACAAAGCATTTTGCATCACCTCACTTACTTCTCAAAACAATCATATTAATGGCTATTAAGACCATTTTATTTCTGTTTTAAATAGTAAACCTGGTCCCAGGAAAAAAATTAAAATTTTCTCATGGCAATATAATAACTAGCAAAGCCATAATTTAGATATAGCTGCCTCACTAAAATAACAAATAGAAAATAATAATAATAACAACTATAGTCCCCTGGCCATTTGCTCTGCATAGATCATAACTACCCTGTGAGTTCATACTATTGCTATACTATTCATATTCATCCCCTTTGCAAGAGCGAAAGGAATTACAACCTGTGAGATGTATGCCACCCCTCTGATACCTCCTTGCCAACATTGACAGAACCACTATTGGTGCATAGACCATTTAGTTCCAGAATCATGTTTATTACCAGAACCACATAACTGTCTCTATTCTGCTCACTTTCCCTCATCTTCAGTGTCTTAGCCTTTCTACTCTATAGTAGCCTTTTAAAAATGTATTTATTTTATGATTGAGTGTTTTGCTTACATATATGTAAGTATATTGCCCACAGAGGCCAGAATAGGGCATCAAGTACCCTGGAACTGGAATTACAGACAGTTGTAAGCCATCATGTGAGTTCTGAGATGCCAACCTAGATCCTCTGCTAGACCAATATGTGCTCTTAACTACTGGGCCTTGTCTCGGGTCCCTATAGTAACTTTTTTGAAATCAGGAGCCTCTTCTTTCCTTTTTAAATTCTATTCTATCATAATTTCATACACATATATAACATATTCTAGTCATGCTCCCTTCCATCATCCTCACATACCTCCTTCCCCCTCCCACTCAACCCCTTTTTATTCTAACAAATCTCCCTTCCTATGCCCATGTCTTTTGCTGATGTAAACAAACATGACTAGAGCAAGACCAACTTACCAGTGGCTACACCACAGTGGAATCTGATTCTCCTCTCCCAGAATCCATTTACCTGCCCATAGCTGTTATGGTGGGAAAGTTACTTCTTATCCAATTTTTCCCACATTAAAAATCATTTTTAAGATTATTTATTTGTCTTTGTGTATGTATGGTGTGTGTGTGTGTGTGTGTGTGTGTGTGTGTGTGTGTGCGCGCACATACGTATATACCATATGTGTGCAGGTGCCCATGGAGGCCAGAAGAGTGCATCAGATGCCCTGAAACTAGTATGCCACCTCATAGTTGGGTATGAGGCACCTAACAGGGCTCAATATCAAGTTCTCTAAAGAGCAACAAGTGCTGTTAACACTGAACCATCTCTCCACCCCTTAAATAATTTTCATTTTGAAATTTCAAACTTAGAAAAAAAAAGTGTGAATATGGAACCTATTCATTCCTAACCATTTCAGAATAATTTATCTATAAACTATCCTACAACTTCTGACAGTTTAATGTGAATTTCCTATATAGAATATTATTCCACACAGCCACAATAAAACTATCAAAATAAGGAAATTAACGCTGACACATCATTACCACTTACCCTCACCTCTATCCAGCCTGTACCAATCACATTTCACAGAAGACACAATGCTGATTGGCAGTAACTTAGTCTCCTGAAATGCTTTATTGGGTCTTTTTTTTTTTTTTTAACAATCTCAACCTTGACATTTTGAAAATAAAGGGCCAGTTATCTGCAGTCTGCCCCCAGGATAAATCTGCTTGATGCTACATTATAATTAAGCTCTTCTGCACCCTCCCAGCAAACCCCCCTAGCACATCCTCCCAGCAGGCCCTGACAGCTGCTTTCTGTTGGTTTTCTGTAGAGCTAAGTTTGATAATTGGGTTAAGATGCTACCTGCCAGACCTCTCCAAATGCTAAGCTTGCTTTCTTCTTAGCACACAAATATTTTATGAGAACTACTTCTTTCACATTATGTAAATACCTTCTCAGATCTTCACTCACTTAATTTTCATCCATAGATATTTCTCAGCTTAATTATTGCCATCGTTGCCACAGATGAGTAATTTTTCCAATGGAATTATTCCTTCCATACTTATGAATCAGCATTCATTGCCCACAACTGATATAACCATGCATTTGTGTTATTTATTCAATGATTTATCATTCTTTACTGACTACTGTTTTGAAAATCAAGATTCTCAAACTTGTCTGGGTCCATTTGAAGATGCTTCTGTGTCTTTGTTTTTCCTTCATTCTTGGAGTTCTTCCTTCTGTCCGAAGTTCTTCTAACCATCCTTGTACTTTCATTGCTCAGTCATAGCACAAACCACTCCAAAATTCAAGGCAATCTCTTAACTATGGACTCCTGTTTAAAAAGAGAAATCAAGTTTTCTGCTTCCAATGTGTAAGGGCACTGTAAAGTAAAGTTACTGAAGAGTAAACATTCTTATTCTAAAGAGTTGGAGCAGAAGGATAACAAGGAAAGGTCAGACCAAAGCTCAGGAAAGCAAACACTGAATACCAGTTCTATGACTGCCCTTCGGGTTGCCCTTACCTTCCAGCTCTGCTGCCTGCAGCAAGCATCTTAGCTGACTCCACTGTGTGCCTGTAGCTTTCCTGGGAAGATATTCTATGTTCAGGTAAGAGAAGAGTCGAGTTTCTTGTCCAATCCTTCATAACAACTCCCATGTATTGTTTTTTGTATTCCTTATGAAAACTTCTTAAGGAGATGAAACAAATTACACACATTCAACACAGCCACTTTATGCAGAGTTAAAATGCCACACAGGTCAGCATTCAACCTACAAAACATGCTTCCTTTCCAAATTAGACTATTTTTGTCATAAACCTCCAACTTCTCAACAACACCTTCTCATGCTGTGCATCCACCTGCTTCTACCCAAGGAAGCAGATAAATTAGGCCAAGCAAGCCCAGCGTCTCAGGGGAAGACACTTTCTGAAAAAAGCTGTTTTGTTGAAGGTAATTGGCTATTCAAAAGAATCATTTTAACTTCAGACTAAGAACCAAAGTATCTGTCTATACAGCCTCCCAAGCAGATTACATTCACCTATGAGAAAACTGTCCTGATGCTACTTATGAGCATTTCTCAATTGACAAAACAGACTGAGCTACTTTATTTCTGTGTTAGCGTTTTCATGTTCAGACAAGCTAGTAAATTCCATACTAGACGATTTTCAAGATGACCATATTACATACGGCCAAAAGAGTATTGGCTAGAAAATAAAGTTTGCTTATTTTTAGTCCACAAAGCCCCAAGTCCCTATTTCAGTTTGCAATGACTCTATTAGTTTGCCTACCCCATATTCAACAATTGCTATCACTATACAAAACGTTTATTATTTTATGATTGCAATTTTTATACTATATTTTTAAATACAGAAACTTGAAGAAAATCAAAATTACATACACTTTTAGCAAAAAGCAATTATTTCTTTCAATTTTTTCTTTGTGCATTTTCATGTTTGGCTTTGTTTTTAAAAAAAATTGAAATCATAACCAGGAAATGGTGGCATACACCTTTAATTCCAGCACTTGGGAAGCACAGATAGGTGGATATCCGTGAATTAGAGGCCAGCCTGGTCTACCAAGTGAATTCCAGGACAGCCAGGACTGTTCAGAGAAACTCTGTATCAAAACAAACAAACAAACTAACAAAAAACTAGATTCTTAATAGAATTTTTGCTTCTTTTTTCCCCCATTTTATGTCATTATCACTTCTTATGACATCAGACTCAGTAATATAAGGTTAGTGGACAACACTCCATGGATTATTTCTTAATTCACCTTTTATATTCACTGCTTAAAAGAGCACTGCGGAAAGTCTCTTCACATACAAAGCCCTGTGCACATCTTTGGATGCATCCCTAGCAGTGAAATTAGTATGTCAAAAGCCATGAGCCTGTTTGAATAATGTTGGCCGGCATTATGAAATGCATTTAAATTGTGCCAGTTTATACTTTACCTAAGAGGTTATCCAGAAATCCTTGGTAGCATTTCATGTTTTACATGGTTTTCCCAAGTTGCTAACCTAAAAATTATAGCCCATTTTGCCTTACTCCACATGCAGTTAGCTGTTCTCAAGGAATGATGTTATACATATTTAACTTCACATATGTGTGTAAATCTGTATGTTTCATGTTTACTCATGTTTCTTGTATTTCTTTTCCTATTAAAATATTTATATTATTTTAAATATATTTTCATATATCAATAATATTTTATATATTTTACATACATGTTGCCCTTGATATGTTTTCAATACTTTTGATTTTTCTTTTGCTATTATTTCTTTTTTGGAGACAAGTCTTAGAGCTCACAGAGGTACTTTTGTTTTGTTTTGTTTTGTTTTGTTTTGTTTTGTTTTGTTTTGTTTTGTTTTGTTTTGTTCACAACACTATAAATTTTGATGAATAGAATTGCCTACCAAGAAGTTCATTATGGCTGAGAAGCAGACATTAAAGCCTGCTGTTCTGGGAGCCCAGAAGCCCCTTTCCAGCAATCTCCCTATAGAACTTTTGGCAACCAGTGACTTATACACAAGCATTCTTCTGAGCTCAGCCATTTGTAACCATCATAAATGGAGCTCTGAACTGACTTGAAGCTTTTTGGGAGCTATGTCTCTCTCCAAACATAACATTATTTCCAAGATACAGAACTAAATTGTATCAAAAGCCCCTCAACAACCTTCTAGGGAAGGTTGCCAAGCAGTGTTTTGATGAGTTAAGTGTAAATGAATGGGAACATATGGGCCACATTTCTTCATAATAAGGATATGAAATGGAAAACTGCTAAACCAAATAGATATGGGACCATTAGGAAAGAAAAATAAGTTTAGTTCAATCCTAAAGCATAATTCATTAATCACCTATATATCTGACCACTAGGCAAGTTGAATCTATGCTGGCCACAGCACTAATCCTGGGAGTGGATAGGGATTCAAAGCATGTTTCTCTTCAACCTACATTCCAGGGCTCTCTATGTCAATATCTTTAAAGAAAAGATGAATATACATATTATACTACTTTCCCTTTCATTTAATCTCTGCCACTGTAAAATAATAAGAATCAGGGGCTGGAGAGATGGCGCAGCAGTAAAGAGCACTTCTGTGTCTTCTGTAGGACACAAGCTCAGTTCCTAGCACCTACATCAGGCAGCTCACAGCTGCCTGTAACTAGCTCCCAAGGATCTGATGCCCTCTTTGGGCCTTTATGGGCTCCTACACTAAAGTTCACACACACACACACACACACACACACACACACACACACTTACACACAAATAAAAATAAATATATTTTAAAAGAAAGCAAAAGAATTGTTAAGATTTACATCAAGCCAAATGAGTCCTCTGGCCCCTCCCCATGCTAAGCCTACCCAAATATGGGTAGGAGGGACAGCCACAGGAAATACAGAACTACTTTCGAGGAAATGGAGCTCATCCTAGCCAAAACTGCCATCTGTTCACAGTGAAATCTGTCAACTGTGGCTATTTATGAATCTATTTGACCCTATAAGTGACTATAATCTTACCCTGCCTACTTTCTTATACTCATTTTACCAAAAGAGATAAATATAGAATAGTCACTAAAGGTATCTTAGGAAACATGGTGTGATACAGTAAAAATGAAAAAGTGTCTTTGGAATCAAGTAATGGTAAGTCAGATCCCACCAACGTTTCTGTGTGGCACTGAATATATCACTCACATCTCTTTACATCTTCATGTGCTTAACTGCGAGATGGGGCAGGGTCATCTGTGCTATCAAATTCATTGGCGGTAAGGACAGAGTAACTAGAGAAATGAGCATAAATTACCTGTCTTCTGTAAGTGTACTTAGTATATGACATGCTCATGAGCCTTCCTCGTGGTTTTTCACAAAAGAACTATAAATGGAATCAGTGAGAGGAAGGTGGACTATGTTATTGGTAAATGGATAATGCTTTGGGAATACTTAGCCCTCATTTTATTTTTCAAGAATAACATATATTCTTCAGCATGACATCAGCCACTTTTGCAAAAACCAGGGTTTTCAAAAGAAAGATTGCCTGAAATTTTTAATTTACAATTGTTTCCCGGAATTACTTCATTCAATAATAGTCTATTTTTAAGCTACAACTAAGTAATAAACTGAAAACAGTGCAGAGTATTTACACAGAGTTGTATTGTTTTCTTTGGAATTTTAAATTTTAAACACACACAGATCTCAAAATCTCCATGGTTGGTCACTCTTCACCATTCTGGTTCCTTTTTCCATTTAAACCATTTCACTGACTTTTAGACCTCATCTGGAAGGTCACAGGTATAACATGGGTGCCTTAGAGAAGAGTTCCCTCCACAAGTTTCCTTCGAGAGCCAGAGGTTTCCTCTTCCTCCATCTCCTCTTGATGGGTGTGAATGAATAAAGGCTGATGTATTCTCTGGGTCTGGCTTCAAGGATTTATTTTAAAACATTTATCCTCAGGTAATAATGCCTTAAGCTAAAGTGAATGCCTTAAATGGATACCTTAAGATTCTCTTCCATAATCTAACTAACCCTTCCCTGGTAAACAACAATAACCAGTTACCTCTCTTGTCTGTGCTAGGCCAGGCTCCTATAATAAAGCTGGGGTAAGAAGGAAAACAGGCTCCACTTCATGAACAAACACCTTCTCAGCTGTGGGCTCTTTGAAAATGACTAAACATCACAGATGGAATCCACACGTGTGATGACTGACTAGTAGGATTTCAATGAAATCAGAGAAGATTTTTTTTAAGCTCAAGAATATGGGCTGGGGGAGGGCCTGGAATCATAGAGAATAACTGAGATATTGGAAGGGATAGGAAAAAAAATCCAAGGAAAGAGTTTCCAAGCAATGAGGGAAGATTTTTAAGAACCCTTAAGTCCGCTTGTTTCCTGCTTTTGTTTCTGTTTGTTCCTTTAAAAGCCAGGGAGTTTTCCAAATTCCTTCCAAGTATAGTTGCCTTGGGCATTTTATTAGAAGCATCTCCAGAAAGAAACCTCACTAGAAACCACCCTGAATGGAAGAGCTACAGCTGCAGGATTATGGGGGTCTGTGAAATGAGGAATAAAAGTAAAAGACCAGGAGCAGAGCTGCAGATAAAACCAATGGTTTACATTCTCAGAGACAAATCAGCCCACAGGAAGGAAAGTGCTACTCCATGCAGACCTGAACTGAGATCGTAGGCTGCCACAGAAACCCATATCATGATATAGAAGAAAACAACCAAGTCAGCTGCCACCATAGCCTTCTTTAAAGAAGCCAAGAGATGTCCAGGAATTAGAGACTTGGGGATTGGGGGAGAGACAGCCTTGCTGTCAGACTCTGGGGGTCACTATCCATGGAGCTGGGGTCAGGATAAACTCTGGAATCCCAGACTCAATTGGTAAAGCAGATTCCCAGAACCCATATAAAAAATCATATAAACAAGGTGTGGTGGTGCACATTTGTGACCTCAGCAGTGGTGAAAGGAGAGGCAGCAACCCAGACTCACTGGACAACCAGTCTATCCACTCAGAAAAGTGCTAGACAAATGAGAGCCTATCTTAAGCAAAAAGTGGGAGGCACCTGAGCAAGGACACCCAAGGTTACCCTCTGACCATCCCCACACACACTTAGAGGAGACAGAGATAGAGACAGAGACAGAGACAGAGACAGAGACAAAGACAGAGAGAGTGCACCAGCCCTCTGGGATGCAGTTCCCCATCCATCCAAATAGAGCAGAGAATCCTAGCCTTTTAGGTCTCTCACGGAAGACAAGTGCCTCAGCATCCTGAATACTTTCCTCTAACAAGGCAAAGCCTCTCAAGCTAGTGTTCAGTGGTCATGGACAGCCAGTACCTGTCCTCCTCCTTACCCAAACAAACATTTTTATAAGTCACCTCTCAGAGTTTGGCTATCTTTAGAGAGGTTTTGTTTTGTTTTGTTTTGTTTTGTTTTGCAGGGGTGGGATAAATGCTTTTACAAAATGCAAGCTAACCTCGTCTTCCTCTCTGCCTTCACCAAGACTCAATTAACAAGAGGAAGAATGTGGTGGCTTTTTAATAAGTTCTTCACTCCAAACTGCTTTGAGATGTACATTAGGCTGCCTTTTCGTAATGGGAAAAAATTATCTCGTCATGACTGTGCTCTCTTTCTCACCTCCAACAGAGGAATCCTATCTGTCATCTGGACAGTAAGATTGATTTTCTAATTAATTGGGCATTTGTACAGGCGCAGGGGCCGCAGATCTTCCACACTGTATCTTCCTAACATATTCTTGTTTGTACTCATTTTCCATCACGCTTAAAGCTCCCTACTGCTGAGCCAGGAGGGGTCAGGAACTCTCTCTGTGAAAACACCCATTAAAACCTCTGGCTGCTTTCAGGAAGAAATGCATCAACATGGGCAAAAGAAAGAAAACATTTGAGGGGAATATCTTTGGACTGGGTTTGACTCCCACATGGATGAAATTTGCCTCCACCAGCTCCCACCCCCAGGGTCTGCCCTGCTCCAGCTGGACCTGCCAACACAGATGGCTGTAGGAGGCAGGCTTTTAGCACTTTGAAAGACTATGTGGAACCTCCTGCCAAAGAGGTACATCAGGCTTTTGTACAGCCTTCAGTGATGAAACTGGCATGGAGTATGATTCCATTTACTTAGGGGAAGAATCTAAAACCATGAATAGCACAGCCAGATTCTGGGTCCTGGGGGACTGCACCAGAGGAGAAAACTTACTTTGGTTATTCTGAACTCAGAGTGCTGATCCATGTTGCTCATGACCTTTCAGTGGGAGACACTAGGGAATAAAATTCAGATCAGTACAAAAAGCTTGCATCTTTTTAGTCTGTTCCTGGTACATCCATTACCTAATATTTTATTTAAAAGCTCCGTCCTTTCACTAATTGAAAAAGCTGAGCTCAGTTTAGGAGTGTTCTGACCTGAACTCAGATGACAATTACTAATTGTTCACTGTCATAAAAAAAAGAAAAATAGAAGAAAGAAAAAATTAAAAAGAGAAACAGAGAGAAAGCAAGCAAATGTGAAGAATGACTAATGGTGATTTAAGGAGTGTGTAGGCTTATTAAAGATACAGTTGTTTTAAAGACAAAGGGTAGCCTGGGGGCTGAGATGGGGTTCAGTTGGTACAGTACTTGCCTAGCTACAGAAATGCCTGGCTTCCACCCTCAGCACCACATAGAGTGTGGTGGCCCAAGTCAGCAATCTCAGAACTCAGGAGGTAAAGGCAGTTCAAGGTTATCATCCTCAACTACATAGGGAGTTGCAGCCAATCTGGTACACTCCACACTCTACCCAATTAAAGCAATCAAGCAAACAAAATATCCTTTCAGATAGTGTCACTTGGCATCCTCTGCCAAAGTTGTCCCCATAGGCTACGCAGCCCCAACATTCAGCCCCAAGACTGAACTCTATACCCTTCCCTGAAGCCCAGCCCCTTCCTGATTCTCTCATGTCTGTATATTACACCACTGCTATACTCCTCTTAACTGTTAATACCTGGACATTGCTGGGGACTGCAGCCTTGTTCCATGAAGTAGATCTCTGGTTAAATCAGGATCATTTGCTGTCTCTCACTTTGGGCGATCATTGGAATACCTTCTTACCTACACATCCAGGATGCCCACCCTTTCACAATCAGAGAAATAGCCTTTGTGTTTAACTCAGGCAACCTAAAATTCTGTTATCTCACACTCTGAGACCCCAAGAGTTCCCAGTGAATACTACCAAGACTGCAATGCCCCCAGGTCAGCAGGCCTTTCTAAACTGTCCCACAACAGATATTTGCACAGGCGGATGGTACTTCCTCAAAGGTGACTTTACTTAACCAAACTTTAGCTGGGGGTTGTGGTAGGTTATGTTAGTTTTGTTTATTTTGTTTTGAGGCAAGGTCTCATGTAACCTAGACTGGCCTCAAACTCACTACCATGCAGCCCAGGTGACCTTGAACTTCCGAACCTTCTGCCTCCATATCTCAGTTCTGGGACCACAGGTGTGCACCTCCACACATAGTCTATGAAGTTCTAGTCATTGAACCCAGGGCTTTGTGCATGCTTGACAACCATTCTATCAACAGAGCCACACTCCAGCCCTCATTAGGTTCTAAAATTATCCCCCACCCGTCTGTGTTATGTCATAAAATTTAGGTTTAACAAGAATGCTTCTAAATCAGGTTAACAAGAACACTCCACCTTTTATATCAGATCACCTCATTACGTGAGCATCCTTGATATCCGATCAGATTGATGCCCCCATCATTCATGAAATGGCATCCATTTGCTAGGCCTGCCTTCAACAAGAATGCTATTAAGTGGGTTCAGCCTCAATTTTCCTTCCTCTAGCATTACATTTTAGTAATTTTCTATTCTCTGACCCTCACCCTGTTTCCTGACTATAAATTTCTAGTTGACCCATGGTTGTTGAGGTTGAGCCCTATGTATTTTTCTGTTCAAAATAATATTGACATGGTTCCTACAGCTGTGGTAAGGACACTTAATACAGTCCTCCCTGTCGTGTTTCACCAAGTCTTACAACTCTGTCCTTTGCATAAGCCTTTGGAAGTCATGTCAGACTTGTGTCCACATGGCTTATCACTAGATGGCATAACTGCCGTTTTCTGGGTGGAACATTTAGCATCCTAGGACATAGCACTAAAACACAGCCCCTGTCTTATTTACGGCTCTGTTGCTGTGATAAAATACCGTGCCAGCTGCAAGTAAAGGGAGATAAAGTTTATTTTGTTTCATAATTCTAGAGGGAAATATTCCATCATGGCAGAGAAGACAGGGCATCGGGCACCATGGCAAGCATGGTGGCAGGGACAGGGGCAAGTTAGTCACGTTGCATCTGCAGTCAAGAAATAGAGAGTAAATGGGAAGAGCTCAGCTACAAAGCTTCAAGCCCCTGCCTAGTGACTCACTTTTTACAGAAAGACCATATCCTAAAGGTTTCACAACCTCCCCAAATAGCTCCACCATCTAGGGACCAAGTGTTCAAAGATGTGAGACGGTGGGAAATACTTTACATGCAAACCACAACACCTTGCACTGAGAAACATTCCCTTAGATCTGACCACATTGAACTTCATTCTTCCTCCAAATGTATACCACCCTTATGATGTCTTTGTCTATTTTTAACTCCTCCCTTGTGCCTCAGCAAAGGAGCTAGATTGTCACCATTTTGCACCAAACACACACAAAAGCAAATATACATAGTCATATATGCATAGTACACAAACACATATACATACATATGTACGAACACACGAGCATACACAAATATGTACACACAAACACATATATACACATAAACACACATATGGATATACACACATACACAAATATACCTATATTCACATACACACAAATACAAACACATATACATGCATATATAAACACACACATAAACACATACACACTTACACATATACACTATGGTGGTTTGAATAAGAAATGTCTTCCAGAGGCTCCAGTATGTGAATAGTTGGTCCCAGTTGTGGTGCTGCTTTGGGAGGTTTAGGAGGTGCCTTGCTGCAGGAAGTACGCCATTAGGGATGGGCTTTGAAATTAAAAGCCTCACACTACTTCCAGTTTGCTCTGTGCAAACTTTGTGCTTGCCGATGAGAACGTGAGTTCTTGGCTTCTTCCTCCCACGTGTTGCTATGCCTCCCCACCTTGATGGGCTTTTATCCTTCTGGAATCAAAAGGTTGCCTTGGCAATGGCATTTTATTACAGCAACAGAGAAACACAATTTAGACACACACATACATATACACACATGCAAAAACTCACAAACACATATGCAAATGCACATATAAAAGCATATACATACACAAACACATAATTACAAACACATGAACACACATACAGACATTCTACATACACATATGCACTTGTACACACACGTACACGCACTAACACACACAGAGAGCAAAGACTTTCTGAGTCTCAGGGAACTTAACTCACTTTAATAAAATGAATGCATTTTATACAAATATTTACACACAGTAAGATTTTTAAGTATGTGGTCATTCTTGAGTCTATGATGCATTGGCACTGGCAATGGAAGCCAGAGTTCGTGATTAACGAAAGCAAAGCACATTGTATTCTCAGAAAGGGGCAGACAGCATGGAAAGAGGCATCTGAGGCTCAGACAGACCTGAGAAAATAAGCAGAACATACCTAGATGGGAGTCAGAGATACATTGATCAGAGAAAAACAGCCATCTAGACACAAGCTCAAAAAGGCACATCAAATAAAAACATAATTTAGAAGCAATAATAAATTAGAAGCATAATTATTTCATCAAGTTGCTAAGGAAGTGGGGTGTCAGTGGTACTGATAGGTTATAAGGAAGAGCATCAGCCTCTGAAAGGAGCAGCTCATGGGGTCTGAAGGCCAGGCACAGTTGGTCTTGTGTTTTGCCCCAGCCTCTGAGCTCTCAGTGGCTCCTCTGAAGCTGAGCATCACTCCTAACTCCATTAGAGATGTTGCAGGGGACAGACAGACCACAGGTAGCATTTGTCCTGGACATTGGCAGAATTCAAAGCTTAGGCAAGACCATTAACTGACCAACAGCTTGTCAGAAATGGTAGAAGAGGGAAGGGAAAGACAATATTTCCAAAGCTCATCGAAGCACAGAGTCAGACCAATGAATGGCAGTTGGGAAACAGAGTGGCTTGGGAGGAGAATCAACAGCTGCAGGAAGTTTCTACAAAAAGGATGGGAGGAGACAGAAATGGGAGAATGAACCTCCAGGCTGAATCAGCTATGTGTCCTAGAACAGAAAACATGGGGTTAAGAGGAGAGAGAGAGAATACACCAAAAATGAAAATTTCAAAGTGTGGACTCTCTGGAACAAAGTTTCCCAACAGTGAAGAAAAACTTAGGAAGAATAAAGAGATCATTTGGCCAGAATAATCACTCGGCTGCACAATCCATAAACTGGAAGACAGAGTCAGAATGAGACCTGGGAGAAATTAGAGTTCAACTGAGGCTCTATTTTGGGAAAGGAACAATGACTAGTGGTGACAAAAAACAACCTAGAAAGCCATTCACAGTACTGATGGCTTCCTTGTCACCCACCCAGTACTGAGCCGCCCAACGCCACAGAAAAGGGTCCTGGAGATAATAAAAAAGGGTACACTGATCTATCAAAACCTTATGTGTTGATGTGGAGAACAAACACACATGATTTGTGGTACAAAAACCACCTTTCCCTTCCTCAAATGCCAAACCACATTCCTGTGATAATTTGTTTTTTCTTTTAAAATCTCAGGAATGAAGATGAGCCTGTGAGCTTGTTGGATCTGGGCCACTGCCCTCCCCAGCACAGTCCCTTTATCTTTGAGAGTCTCCATCACATCCACAGAGGAATAGTGACAGAGTTAATTAGACAATGAGTTAATTAGAATCTAGGTGTTCTACTATTTCTCCCTTCTTTCAGCAGTTCCTCAAGTTCTTGCAAGTTCTGCTTAAAGGAAAACTTTAGTTACACACAGACTTTGTGCCATGTGACTTATGGGATAGGAACGCATGGTATTTCCACTTACCAGGGTTTGCAGACTGGAATAACTGGGTGTTAGGGACAGATGTCAGCTGTGTCTGTGTGTCTTCTCCTTTAGGACTGACCTCCTTTGTCCCTCTTAACACACTAGTTTTGCAAGTTGGAAGTTGACGGATAGAGAGGTGGGAAGGGGGAGGGCATTGAATGTCTTTCCCAGAAACCCAGCAAAGGGAAGAGATAGACTTCACAAGGTTTGTCTTGTAGTACATGTCAATATCCAGGAAAAAAGGCTATTCTTTCTTAATAAATTTACTTTTACTTTTGCTCTAATTTTTAGGCCGTTCTGCTATAGGCCTAGTTTCTTTTTTTTGTTGTTTTTGTTTTTTTGAGACAGGTCTCACTATATTTAGCTCTATCTGTCCTGCAACTCACTCTGTAGACCAGGTTGGCCTCGAACCCACAGAGATTTAACTACCTGTGTCTACTGAAAGCTGAGATTAAAGGCACTCACCACCATGCTCAGCTAGTGTCTCTCTTTTGGTTTTATGTCTTTGTTGGTTTTCAAGACAGGGTTTCTCTGCATAGTCCTGGATGTCCTGGAACTCACTCTGTAGACCAGCTGACCTCAAGCTCACAAAAACCCACCTGTCTCTACTTCCCAAGTGCTGGGATTAAAGGTGTGCACTACCAACACCCAGCTTAGACCTAGTTTCCTAGCTTTTTAAACAGTGAGTTACAACCCCATATGGAGTCATGTAATTCAGTGTGAGGGGTCACAAATAATTTGAAAAGTGTGAAGGATCTGTAACCACACTACCACCAAAATTAATTCAAAGTCAGTTATGTCAGAACTCTCAGCTATTTCTGGGAGTGCTTGTCCATGTAGCATCCTGTGACTTCACTGCAGCTTTGGTTATGTACACACAAAGCATTCACCTCACAGTATGCAGGACAGCACACCACACAACACCAGTGAATACTGCCCAAATCCCTTGCCCCAGCTTAGTAGCTATTGTATGTTACTCATTTAAAGCCAACAGTCTCTGCAATCACAGAAAATAAGACTTCTAAGATGTTGGTCTTCAAATAAATATATCACTATATCCAATTGTATTTGATTGTTTGGTTTTAAAAATTCCTATTTGAGTTGCTGACTTATGTTTCACAAAAGGAAGGAAGGAAGGAAGGAAGGAAGGAACAAAGGAAGGAAGGAACAAAGGAAGGAAGGAAGGAAGGAAGGAAGGAAGGAAGGAAGGAAGGAAGGAAGGAACAAAGGAAGGAAGGAAGGAAGGAAGAAAGGAACAAAGGAAGGAAGGAAGAAGGAAAGAAGGAAGATAGAAATGTCATTTAGTGAATTTTGGCTTGAGATTAGAACAGAATATCCAACAATTCCTGAAATGCCCTTAAAATAGACCAAAATGTTTATGTCAAACAGAATTCTCACCGATGACTATAAAATCAAAACTAACATCAACCCTGAAAAACATTGAAGATGGTCTGTGTCCTGTAATATCAAAAATTCAATCAAGATCTAATTCTCTATGTAAAAATAAACATATATTTCCCACTAGTTTGTAAATTTGCTTCAATCTCTAAAGTGAAAATATTATAGGCATGCAAAAGAATTGTTTTAAAATAAATTTATCTTAATTTATTACCAGTAAATGTTTAATTTATGCCAACTTTATGTGTATATAGGAACAGACTTAAGGAAAAATTTCCTGAGTGAAAAGATATTGCAATCTTCTTTACTGTAAGCTGATCAGGAGCATGCAACTAAGTGTGTCTCCTAAATGAATGTGTCTCCATGTTGAAAAACTAAAGACTAGTTTATGGCCACCCTCTTTAGCTTCAAAGAACCTAAACACTCAAAAATTAGTTTCATATATAACATATCTCTCTCCCTCTCCTTTCACTCTAGTAAAATATAATGATGATGATAATAATGATATCAAATGCTCTTTTTTGGACAAAGAAAAACTTTTGTTAAGAGAATTTTCAGACCTTGAAAGGACAGGTAAATAGGTCTGGAGTTCAGCTCCCAGTACCTGCTTTGGGGAGCTCATAACCATATGCCAGTCAGCTCCAGGAAATCTCTTCACACACCTGCATTCATGTGGATATATTCACACTGAGACACATGTGCACATTCCTCAATAAAAATAAAATGAATCTTTAAAAAGAAAAGAGAAACACTTTCAAGGAACTTTAAAAATTGTCCTATAAAAACAGGTGCTCATGTTGACCAGTACTTCATTTTAAAATAATGGGTGGGAGGGGACCTGGATCTAACTAGAAAGAACTTTTTTATAATTTGAAGTATTTTATTTGACCAAAGATAAACAATAATTCTCCAAAGAAAACTTGCCTTGATTATTCAAGCTTAAAGTAATTTTCTGCTTACAATTTTTATCTCATATATAATTAGTCTGGAGTTAATTATATATAACGAGTTTTTTCCTCAATTGTTTTATGTGAGTTTGTTTCCCCAACTAGATAGTAAGTGTTTTGACTGTGGCTATGTATTATACTTACTCTGTACGTTTGAGAAACCCATCTGGGAACATTGAAAGCTATCTGTAAACACTAAAGAAAGAGTCTGAGCTGAAGTGTCTCTGGTATGAGATGTTACCTCAATTATTATAGTCAACATATGAATCAGAACTATTTGGACACAGATTAACTTCAGAGTGCTCTCAACATACCCATGTCTCAGGTTAAATGTCTACATTGAAAGAAGAAGGAGGAAGAGGAGGGCAATGCCTTTGCATTCAAGAGCTCAGGAATCTAGGATTAAAACAGATGTCACAAATTATAGTGACAAAATCAGATTCCTAATAGCTTCAGCAAGACACCTTATATCTCAGATGACCATATTTTAGCTTCTTTAGTTACTATTACTTTCTGAGACTGCACCATGCTAACCTTGATCAGACCCAATGTGCCCCATGCTTTCCAAATAGCTTTACTTAACAGTACTTCACTCTCTAATGATTATTTTGCAGGTATTTAAGTATGTGGTATGTGGTATTGAAGTATGCAGGTGATATGGGGAAATCCTTCTTAACTGTTGGCAAAACCATTCCTTAAGCAAAGGATCCTGGAAAGCACAAAATGAAAAAACATGATGAGTGCTTGCATGCATTCATCCCTCTCTGCTTTCTGATTGTGGGTGTAGTGTGACACCTGCTTCAAGCTCCTGCCACCCCAGTTTCCCTGCCATGATCCATGGCACCATAAACTGTGAGCCAAGCAAATTCTTCCTCCCTTAAGTTACTTTTGTCATGGTATTTTGTCACAGCAACAAGAAAAGAAATTAAGACAATGCCTATATATACAATGTATTATATTAATATCATATATTCCAGTAAAAATAAGGACCAGATTAATCATCCTGCCTAATACAATGAAGGAACTGAACAAGCGAGCTCTGAGAAAAAGATACTGACTTCCAAGACATGGGAATTGAAGACTTGAGTTCTGGGGGCCCCCAATATACTTCCTGAAGAATATTCTGGGCTGTGGTGCCGAGAAAGGAAACTCGGCATCCTAGGCAGACATCTGAGCACAGAAAGTGGAAGTCTATGATGACTAAACTTCATCATTGACTTGGCAGGATTTGGAATCTTCTAAAAAACATACCTCCAGGCCTGCCTTTAAGTGCATTTCCAGAGAAATTTGGTAAAGGATGAAGGCCCAGCCTGAAGGTAAGCAACACTATCGCATGGGCTGGGGCTGGACTGAGTAATGGAAAAAGCAAGCTGCATACCAGCACTCATTTCTCTCTGCTTCCGAACTGTGAATACAGTGAGACCAGCATCCTCAAACACCCGGCATGATAGGTTGTGTTTCTCCAAACTGTAAACCAAAATAAACCTTTCACTCCTTAGGTTGCTTTTCTCAAGCATTTTGTCATGGCAACAAAAAAGTAACTCATACAAGGTAGGAGTGCAACAAGACTAGGGTACAGTAGTTTAAGGAAGAGAGATAGACGGAGAGACAGAGACAGACAGAGACACAGATAGAGATCTTTGAGATTTGCAAAGTATCCTCCCTAGCTATTCAGTTAAGTACTAGTGAGTATATAAATGAGAAAGCGGATGAAAGGACTTGAAAGACCATAGCTCAGGACTCACTCAGAGTCAGTGATGGTGACTGCTAACCACAGCCAGGGAAGATAACTCTCAGTTTCTAATGTAGAGCATGGGTACACATGGCCACTAGCCAGATCCAGCCTGCCACCAACTTTTAAAAAGTTTTATGGAACACAGCTGTACCCACTTGATTTTCTGTGGCTACTTTTGTGCCCCAGTTGCAGAACTGAGAGTTAAAACTGAGGTCACATGATCTGCTGAGCTAAAAAATTCTTGCAGTTTGGTTCTGCTGAGAAAAAAAAATGCCTACTCATCCCTACTTTAAAGTAAAAAATGCTTCTCCTCAGTAAACTTCCTAGACCCATCTAATAAAGCTTACTTTTAAGCCAAATCTAAAAGGACCAAATTATTTTCAAGTAACTTCATTATGATTCAAAGTAAAACACAAAAATATCTATTATAAACATACCAACACACATATTAACTAAAAAAAAGGTCTTAAAACAATTGTTTTAAAGCTTAGCATCAGACAATGTAAATACCACATTGTGTGGTATTGAATCAGAAGTTGTTCTAGGTGCTGGAGTGTTGGCTCAAGAGTAAAGCACTTGCCATATAAACCTAAGGACCTGAGTTTGAATCTCAGACACCATGATAGCATATGTATGTGTTCTCAGCACTCTTACAGCAAGACGGCAGGTGGGGCCACTAGTACTCCCTGAAATGGGAAGGTCAGCTGGCCTGGTATACACCACAGAAATCATCAGAGACCCTTGTCCCGAGCAAGGTAGGTGAGGACCTACGTCCCTGGTTATCCTCTGACCTCCACACACATGCCATGGCACATTCAGGCAAATACTCACTCATATGAACATATATGTACACATATACCATAAATGAATCAAATGTTTTAAGTTAGTTATCCTGATTGAAAGAGGAGGAATACGGTCTGTGAAGGTGGGGAAGGGGTCCACAAGCAAACCTAACTCAAAAATAATACATGATAAAACTAACATACAAGGTCTTTCAAAGGGTTATTTAAAGATTTTTTTTTAACTTAATGTGCATGTGTGTGTGTCTATACTAGTGCCTGCAGAAGCCTGAAGAGATAATCCAAATCCTTGGAGCTGGAGTTGTGAGCTGTTTGATCTGATCTTTTCCTCTGAAGAGCAGCAAGCACTCTTAACCACTGAGCCATCTCTCCAGCTCATTTGTTTGTTTGTTATAGTTTCCTCTGCTCTGTTCACTCCCTCCACTGATTCAAGCTTCTTGTCCATTTTTGCCATTAGTAGCTAGGTATGGGTCCATGGTGGTGTTAAAGTCCTTCACTGTGTTTGTTTTTTTGAGAATTATAATATCCAAGATGTGGGCTGATCTGACATGCTCTTTTTTCTCTTAATCATGATTTACATTTCCTCATTTTTGCACACAACTTATAAGTGTTCATTGACTTAATAACTACATAACTTATACAATCTGTCAAGTAAGAGTACATTATCTCTTTATAGCTCTTATTTTTATTTTACAATTATTACTTACTAGATATGTAAAACATAATAAAGACTAAAAATCCAATATTCACCATGGACACCATAGCAGACTTCCATCTTCCTCACCAGTCTGGCACTGTGTGGGACTGGTTCACAGTGAACTCAGCTGAGTCCATTCTTGTCTATGTAGCAGGTACGCTCATCTGACCTGGCTAGAGCTGAAGAGGCTCACTCCCTTCAGCAAGCCTTGTGCTCTGAGAACATGGAAGGCTCTGATCATCAAGATCTGCTGGTCTGGCCTCTGACTGTAAGGTGCTGAGAACTTGCTTTACTCTCAGCCCACACTCAGCAATGGAAGTTTTTGTCTGGCTTGCCCTGACCATTGTCAAATTTACTCCCTGCCTAGTCCTCCTCTAGAAAGGAAGGCATGCATGGATCATTCCCCACTCTTGTCTGTCTTGGAATTTGCTTCATCCAGCTTTCTTTGAATCCCTCAGAACCTGGTGGTTAAACAAATCTGATTTTTATAGCTGTCCTATTTGTTTTTGTTGTTAGGGTAACAATCTCAGTCTCTGGGGAGCACTCTCCACTTCAACTGGAAGCCGGGTTCTATGAGCTTGTGCTCAAATGAGCCTCACAGCCTGGGTGTTCATTACAGTGACAACGAAGGCAGGAGGCCAACAACGAGGAACTGTGTTCAGATTTAGGTTTGTGTTTCCAAATACAAGGCCAGGATGGTGATGTAGTTCATTGGTACAATGTGCACCTGGCACGTATAAGGGCCCTGAGCTCAATCTCCAGCATTGCCAAAAATAATGTAAATATATAATATATATGATAGTTTATGATATATAAATGTATTGATAAGTTGTATGTTGTTAGCCTTTTCTTGACATGAACAAATGCCTGTTCCTCTAAGATAAGGGCACTGATAACAGACTAAAGAAACAAGTCTTCCCAAGTCTTCCTTAGTGAACCAGTAAGTTTACTGTGGCTACTTACAGAAGCCTGGGTGACTCTCTGGCAACCTTATCCCAAGAGTCCACCACAGCTTGGGTGATGTCTCACAGAAGCTATGTCCCCGGTGCTCCTTGCCCAACTTGCAAGCACTCAGCAGATGAGTCCTCTTCTTCTGCAGATGTCTCCTGTTGCCTTTATATCTTTGGGAAGCTCTGTCAATCTTGGAACTTTCTAAGCTGCCTCAGCCTTAGAGTTCTACCAGTTTCTTTCTCATTCCCTACAGAAGGGAATGTTTCAATTCAGAAAAATTAAATACATTGCAAATGTCTGTAATGAACATATCATAACATGTCTTGTAATATAACAAGTTAACATAAGTAAATAATATAAAATAACTAATTGTATGTCTAATGTACAGGATGAAGAAAATTGTGAATCACAGACTCATGAGATCTGACAGCAAACTTCTGTAATTAGTTGTTGCATAAATTATCTACATAACAACTTTTATATTATTTGCCTAAGTTCAACATTTTGGCACAAGAAGAATTTTCCAGAACTCAAATGCAATTAGAGTTGATATACCCAAGTTCCCACACAAAGTCCCAAGAACCTTAAATCTCTAAATCTCTAAGTCCATTGAGAACTTCCATAGAATATGAATGAAAATCTAGTCTACACTGAGCTGCCTTCCCCAAACATCATTTCTCTCCTTTTATGAGGAATTTTTTTTAAGATTATTGTTATTTGTGTGTGCGTGAGTGTGTGTGTGTGTGTGCGCGCGCGCGCGCGTGCGCGTACGCAGGCGTGCATGCACGTGTGCCTTCATGCATGCACATTTACATGAACAAGTGCATGCAGTTGCCTGTGGAGGCCGGAAGTGAGCAGCAGGTACCATCTCAACAACCCCCTTTATGAGTTTTATTATTGACATTTGAGTTAGATAAGGCTTGAAACAGAGGTCCTGGTCCTTATATTACTAAACATTTGACTAACAGCAAATTAGTGGACCTGTTCAGGCCTCAGTTCCTTCTTACATAACATGGGAATAATTTTACCTTTATCAAAGTATTCTTAATATAAATATAAATATAAAATCAAATCTTTCTTTTCCCCCTCTCAAGTATGTGCGTGCTCACATACGCACACACATGCCACACATACACACACGCACACACATACACACACACATACACACACACATACACACACACATACACACACACACACACACACATACACACACACACACACACAGATATTTTCCTGCTAGGAAACTGAGGCAACTGCAGATGTAATTTCCCAGAGCTCTCCCAACTAATTCAGAGCATAAATGGTCCCTGAAGACCTCCAGGCCTCCACATCCCCTTCTCAACACACTCCTGTCCCACATCACTCAAAGTCTCCACCTCACTAGTGGGTATCACTGTGGGCCTGTGAGGACTCAGGCCTCGGGTGATGAATGGCTCCTCTAGCTTCACAGGCTCTTGTGTGGCATCTGGGGGACCCAGGTGAGACGGTAATCACCGGTGTATAAATGATTTGGACACTGTAATTTCCCCCTGCGATTCAGCATGCTTTCTTGCGCTGATTTATTTAGAATGTGCTCCACTACATCTTCTAACCTTGCTTCTCTTTGAGCACCAATAAACGTCAAGCAGATTAGACAGGACCATTACTCAATGGGCACATTTCTAAAATCTGCACAAAGGTGAAAGCGCAGCAGTTTGAGATGATTGGAGTATTTACAGGATGTTAAGAAAACATCTGCTTCAAAATTTCAGAGGTTCCAGAGTCAATGTGATGTTTTATTAGAGCCTCTACTGCCACTCCTCACTACAGAAAATATTAAGCCATTATAGTGTGAATGAGTTTTGAGTACCTATTCCGTAGAACGGGCTCTACAGAGACTGGCTCTCTAATAGCCACTTACAGTGAACATGCTTTGCTTTATCAAAAAAGAGAATGGAGTGCACCTTTGCAGCTTTGTTCAAAGACAAATGTAGCTAGAAAGAGATTTGTTTGCTGGTGTTTCTTTTTCCCTCTTGGTACTGATCAGTTAGGTTTAAGTACCTAACATGGACATAAAGCACTAGACAAAAGGTGGTCAGAGTTCACTAAAACACATCTGAAATTTTTGTTTATTTAACTGTTATCATAGTGATAGTTAATCCTGGACTGTCTCATCTAGTCTCTATAAGAATCCTACCAGGCTGAGCATAGTAGTATATACCTGCAATCTCAGCATATGGGAGACTGAGGCCTACATAGCAAGACTCTGTTTCCAGATTAATTAATTAATTAATCAATCAACAATAACAATAAAGAGTACTTTGATAAAGGTAAAATTATTCCCATGTTATGTAAGAAGGAACTGAGGCCTGAACAGGTCCACTAATTTGCTGTTGGCCAAATGTTTAGTAATTCAACCTGATACTTGAAATGCTATCACCCTGTGTCATTATTGTGTAGAGAACACTCCCAGTTGAAATAAGAGCAACCAGAATAGGTTTCCACAGGGTCCTTCAAGGAACCATCCAGAACTGTTTGTTGGTGGCGAAACACAGCAGTCACTAACGGATTCATTCTAGAATTGCACATATACAGTTTCTATTTACAGAGATTTAATCACATCTGCCAGGTTTGCTTTATGAAATATTCGAAGATGAGGCAGCTATGATCCTAAAAAAGAGAAGAATATAAGCAGAGCTGAGTGTGAGCCAACCCTTATTTCCAGTCTGTAATGCAAAATTCTCCATTTAGTTCCATGCACTCCGTGAATGCATTCGTGGGCATGCCCCGGCATGCCCACACAGAGGAGAAATGGGAAAGGAAGGAGATGCTACTTTTCTTTTTCTTTGTGCTTTCCATTTCTGAAAAAACAGCCATTAGATTCAACATTTATTAATTATAAATTTTGGTGTTATGTCTGTGAAATAAAAAAGCATGGATTGATCTCCATTGCATATCCTGGTAATTTGTAAGTTTGCCTCATAACTAAACTGTGAAATGGGGGAAGGGTGCACACTAAACTGATTGCCCTACTTAGGCAGCTCCTGGCAGAAAGGCTGAGATGGATTAATATGCATAGCAGAAGGCTTATGTGACCCTGGGAGACACAGGAACCTGAAATAACCTTAATATCCTGTCAGCTCTCGTTACCAGCCCCCACTGAACAAGAAAAGCCTATTTAACAATCTGTCTGGAAAGAAAAATCCGTATCTTTTTTAAAAAGTCAATGTATTTTATCCTGTTCTCTTTCATCCTGGGAATATTTTCTTCCACCTCACTTCTCAGAGCAACATCACTGCACTAGGCTAAGTTACATGGTGGCCTCATTTCATCACATTTCACAGTAGAACTGTCACTCCACAGCCCTGCAACCCTTCTTACTTCCACAAACAAACCACAAACATGAACCCTGTTCACTGTGGAACTCCAGATCCTGGAGCCCAGCAGTGAGTCAGGGCAGAAGTGACTGTCCTGACAACTGTCCAGGGTCAGCAATAGGAAGATGTTAGGCTTCGGGTGCGAGAGAAGGATGAAGAAACTGTCCCTGCAAAGACTCAAAACACATGAATGTCTTGCCTCAGCACCTGGGCTCTTTCTGACGTCTACAAGCCCAGACATCTCGCCAAGCTGTCAGGTGAACAGCCTGATTTACCCTGGCAAGCCAAGTGCAGTGTGCTCCTCCAGGGAGGCGTTTATAGGGAGTTCTAAAAATACCAGAGCATGACAACAATCCAAAATAATTGCATTTCTGTCTCTTTATAACGGCACTCTCAGGAAACACACAGTTCTTTCAGTAGCAGAAAAATTCTCCCCCACATTTCCAAATTAGGTATCCTATCTTGAAGTAGCAAATTCCCTCCATCTACCAGACATAGCTTAGCTGTAGATTTAATTTCTCTTTCTTTTTTGTATGTGTGTACTTTTCCATGGGTGCATCTCTCCCCCCTCTTTCTTTCTCTTTCTTGTGTGTGTGTGTGTGTGTTGAGGCATATGCACATGTGTTCACACACATGTGGAGGCCAGAGGTGAATGTCAAGTATATTCTTCTATCATTCCCCTCCTTATTTTTTGAGACAGTGTCTCTCAACCCGAGGCTAAGCCACTCTGCTAGACTAGCTGTAGCGATAACGCCCGCGCTACCACCACCCATTCACCATGTCCCAGCGAGGGGCTGTGGATCGAAAAACAGAGACAAAGACAGCGGGTCATTCGCCTCAGCAGAAAGCCGAATGTCGTTTATTGAAAGAGGGAGGAAACCTTAAATAGTCTTACAGCACAATGGAGGATCCCCAGAGGGCAGAAGTTTGCTACTGAATGTACTACATTCTTGCATCTAAGCTGTTAACGCCCAATATGTAGGATACACAAACAAGGAACTTCCCTTAAGCGTTCAGGAGGGTGGATACCGGCAGGGAATTAGCATAGGGAGGACATGTGGTCAAGGTCGGCAAGCAGGCAAACAGTTTACTCAAATATGGGGAGCCAGGGCCCTACAACTAGCTGCCTAGCAAGACCCATAGAGATGCCTGTTTCTGCTCTCCAGACCTAGGAATGTCATGCCCAGCTTTGCACTTGGGTACTGGGAATTTAACTCAGTTCTGCATGATTCCACAAGATGCACATTACTTGCTGAGCCATCTCCCCAGCTCCCTAGATTTAATTCCTTTTAAACAGAGGAAATAAAATTGTGTTTTTTAAAAGAAAAAGAGTCACTGGATGGTAGACAGTTCTGGGCGCTCCAAGATCAGGAGCTGTTGAGCCATAGACAAGTTGCTGTTCTCTTCTGTGAAGGTAAAGGTAGAGCAGAGTGACTGAGTCACCCTGATATTTCTGTCTGTCTTCATTTTCTCTTCTCTTTAATGAATGCTTAAATTGACTTAGCAAATATTTATTGATTCTGTGCGCTCTGCCCTGCAGACACCAATAGAAGGTTTAAACAGTAAAAGATTTTTGCAAGGTCTTTCAAACAACAAGCCAACACTTCAGTTTTCTTTTTTCCTAAGATTCAGAAGCCAAGATTTCACTGGGTCAGTCAGGCTACACTGCAGCACAGTCTTATCAGGCACTTCACTTCACTCCTGCAGAATCTCTCATCGTCCCGGTGTGCTGTGCCTTCACTTGGCTGAACTCCAGTGTCTGCTCTGGAGAACAGCGATGGCAGCAGAGTGGCCAACTGAGAGCAATGACTGAGGAATTAGAAGAAGAACTGAGGGCAAGTCCCACCTGGGGCCATGCGTGCCAGACGGTCTGCTTGTTCTCTGGATCTTTCTTCTTGATCAGAAAGGAGGAAAGGAGGGAAAAAAGGAAAAGAAGGAAGGGACTGGAGGAGAGGGGCAAGCTTCTGTTCATTCTAGGGTGGACACACCCCTGTCACTGTTTATTCTCCATGATGCTCTAAGGAAGAGCTTTAGACCACAGGCTTCAAAACTAAAGAAATGGGAAGGCCCACTAACTTTGCAGTAAAAAATCAAGGCAACTACTAATAGTGAAAAAAAACCAAATACTATAGAAAAGCGAAAGTACGCAGGAGTGGGAGCACAGGCACCCTGGAGTTGAGAAAGTCTGAGGGGAGCTGAAAGTCAGAGAGAAGAGAGAAGGGCTGAGTCACTGCCAAGCTCTGCCTCTGAACAATGTTCTGTCCCTCACTGCTTCATTATGTTTGCTCAATTTCACTCCTTCCTTCACATTCTGCAATTCTCCTTGCTAAGGATTTTCACCCATGTTCTCTATTAACTGTAAAGTACCTATGAGGTCTCTGGAGTCATCCTCAATTCACAACAAAGCAGACTAGAACTCAGAGAACTTTTTTAACTTTAAGTTTGGACAGCTAGTAATTAACATGGAGCCAGGCTAACAACAGGGCTGTGGATTTCCAGGGCTGTATTTTTTTTTTCTGTGAGAACACATCAGGGACATGCATTTCAGTGGTTCCTTCTTAATTGACTTTGACATATTTTAAATCCAGCTATTTCTCCAGTTGCTCTGTAAAGCTCTGTTGTTTATCCTACTTTTTATTTTAAAAACACTTCCTAAAATATACCAGGGCTGGTTTTGCAAATGCTCTTTCTCTCTTCTAACTCAACATCACCCTAAATAGACACACTCAAATGTTTTATCCAAATGAATTAAAATGCAATTAGTTGATTATGAGAAATCTATTAATGAGGACATGTGACTCCAACCCTTCAGAATCATGGTCACATCATTTCTGTAACTCAGTTTCAACAGAGGTAGTTAATTCTGTTTTGTTTTGCTTTCCTAGGCCACAAAAACAGAAGACAACTGTAATATACTTGTTGTGCTTTTTTAAAATACAGTCCCTTCATGGTCCACCCATAATCCCCCAAATGCCAGTATTAATCTATCTCTAAAGCCAACAAGCTTTCCATTCAGACCCCAAGGAGGGAGGGCATCAGTAATACACATGCAGAAACTGTGCCAGTTCAAAACCACAACAGAACTAGAGCACCCTGAGACTATACTCAGAATCTGACTTTAAGATTTAAACACACACAAGTGCTTGCATTTCTTTTCCTGATCTAAGTAATAAGAGAGACCAGCTACTAAAATGTTCCTCGTTACTTTATCTTAACCTAGTCTTTTTATCTGTACTGTAAGCTCCTGTGGAAGAAGAGGAGTTGGTGGGATTGCTCCCACACCTCCAAAATTCTGCACCAAATGTAAATGTATCAAATAGATATGGGTGTTGAAAATTGTTGTCAGTGCCTAAGAATTTTCAGAGCTTAAAAGAGTTTTTCCTCTACTTCATTTAAACACATATGTAGGAGCTGAGATGACTCAGTTAGTAAAGAGAGTGACAGACAAGCTTGGAGGACCTGAGTTCAGGACCCCAGAATCCATGTAAAAAGCCAGGTGTGAAGGCACAAAAGTGTAACTCCAGAACTTGGGGAGCACAGACAGGGAGATCGCTGGAGCTCACTGGCAGCTTCAAGCTGACGAGCTTCAGGTTCACTGAAAGAGTCCGTGTCTCAAAAAATAAAGGTGTCCAGCAATGGAGGAATGGTACATCATACATTCCACATACTCATGAAAATAAATAAATAATAATGGAAATTGTAGCATTTATAGATTAGACAAAGAAATACAATAGTAATTAGAAATCACATCTAATAAAAAATCAATTGAAGGGCGGAGCGCAGTGGCACGCCACTGAGGCAGGCGGAGCGCAGCGGCATGGCGCGGCTGAAGCACAGTTGTAAAAAAGACCAGAAACTGAGCTATTACCTGCCAAAGAGTTAGTGAAAACAAGATCTTAATCAAGAGCTTGGAACAGGGATGCCTTCAATCCCAACACCCGGAGAAGGAGCCATCTCCGTGAGACAGAACCAGAATGGATCTGAACACTCTGAGGCCAACCCAGGGCCCAGCTGCTGATCCTGCGAAACCCAACAACTTGGAGGTGCTGGTGAGACTACCCCGCTCAGCAGAAATCCATCCGGGAGAGGATTCAGAATCCTACAGTTTGAAGTCTGAGGAAACAAGATCAGCTGAGGAGTCAACGAATGAGCCAAACGTGACCCGAGAACACAGAAGAAGGCACCACCCAACCACCGAACCAGATCACCAGAATTGTAAGTATACACTTCACCGACTGAGAACAGCGGTGGTCACCTTGCTCTGGGAACCAGATATTTAGTTTCTCATTTCCTGGTGCTTGAAGTTTCTCATTTCTGAGGCTTGGAGGTGTAAACCTGAAGGTTTAGGGTCTTACACCATCTGCACTGAGCAGAGAAAGAGATGAGTAGACGCCAGCGGAAAAATACAGGCAACAACATTAAGACCTATATGACAACACCAGAACCTACCGACTCTACAATTGCAAGTCCTGAACATACCAAGGCAGAAGAAACAGAAGAAATCAATCCTAAAAATAATTTTAAGAAGATGATAGAGGCCCTTAAAGAAGAAATAAAAAATACCCTTAAATAGGAAATAAAAAATTCCCTTAAAGAGGAAATGAAAAACTCCATTAAAGAGGAAATAAAAAATTCTCTTAAAGAGGAAATGAAAAACTCCATTAAAGAGGAAATGAAAAACTTCCATAAAGAGGAAATAAAAAATTCCCTTAAAGAAATGGAAGAAAAAACAAACAAAAAATTGGAAGAAATCAAAGAAAGCCAAGAAAAAATAATTAATCAGATGAAAGAAACATTCCAAGATCTGAAAAAAGAAATTGAGACAACAAAGAAAACACAAGCTGAGGGAATGCTGGAAATAGAAATCCTGACTAAACGAACAGGAACTACAGAAACAAGCATAACCAACCAAATACAAGAGATGGAACAGAGAATCTCTGACACTGAAGACACAATAGAGAAAATAGATTCGTCAGTCAAAGAAAACACTAAAGACAAAAAAGTCGTAACACAAAATGTCCAAGAAATCTGGGACACCATGAAAAGACCAAACCTAAGAATAATAGGGATAGAAGAAGGAGAAGAATACCAACTCAAAGGCACAGAAAATATATTCAACAAAATCATAGAAGAAAATTTTCCTAACCTAAAGAAAGAAATACCTATGAAGATACAAGAAGCTTACAGAACACCAAATAGGCTGGATCCAAAAAGAAGGTCCTCTCGCCACATAATAATCAAAACATTAAACATACAGATCAAAGAAAAATTATTAAGAGCTGCAAAGGAGAAAGACCAAGTAACATATAAAGGCAAACCCATCAGAAAAACACCAGACTTCTCAATAGAGACTATGAAAGCTAGAAGGTCCTGGACAAATGTTATGCAGACACTAAGAGACCACGGACGCCAACCCAGACTATTATACCCAGCAAAACTCTCAATCACCATAGGCGGAGTAAACAAAATATTCCATGGTAAAACCAGATTTAATCAATACATATCCACAAACCCAGCCCTACAGAAAGCACTAGAAGGAAAAATCCAACCCAAAGAAGCTAAACACACCCATGAAAACTCAGGCAATAGATAAACCCACACCAACAAACACCAAAGAAGGACAACATAACACGACTACAAAAAATAACAGGAAATAACAATCATTGGTCATTAATATCCATCAATATCAATGGTCTCAACTCACCTATAAAAAGACACAGACTAACAGAATGGATAAGAAAACACGATCCATCCATCTGCTGCATACAAGAAACACACCTTAACCTCAAAGACAGACACTACCTCAGAGTAAAGGTCTGGGAAAAGGCTTTCCAAGCAAATGGACCTAAGAAACAAGCTGGTGTAGCAATTCTAATATCTAATAAAATAGACTTCAAACTAAAATCAATCGAAAGAGATCAGGATGGACATTACATATTTATCACAGGAAAAATCCACCAAGATGAAGTCTCAATTCTGAACATTTATGCCCCAAATACAAAGGCACCCACATTCATAAAAGAAATATTACTAAAGCTTAAAACGCACATCAAACCCCATACATTAGTAGTGG
>CABHPH010149138.1:0-17334 GCA_902168325.1 Peromyscus nudipes | reverse complement strand
AGATCATGATGGAAGGACAAGCAGAGATGACAGTCCACACTAATAGAAGCCCATGAACTGTGGACTGGTGACTGTGGAGCCCCCATGGGACAGGACTAGGCCCTCTTGATACAGAAGACGATTGTTTGGCTCGAACTGTTTGAGGGGCACCCATGCAAGGGGATCGGGATCTGTCCCTGGTGCATGTGCAGGCTTCTGGGAATCTGGTGCCTGTGATGTGATGCCTTGCGCAGCCTTGGTGCAGTGGGAAGGGACTTAGACCTGCCTAGGCTCAGTGTGCTGGGATCTGCTGACTCCTCATGGGAGACCTTGATTTTGGGGATGTGGGGATGCATGGTGGCTTGGGAGAGGGGGCTGGAGGGAGGGAGGAGGAAGGAGATGGGATCCGTGGGTGGTATGTGGAGTGAGTAGAAAATTTCTCAATAAAGAAAAATGAAAAAAAAAGTGTGTTCAGATTTTGATGAGGATAGCACTGAATCTGTAGATTGCTTTTTCTTATATTATAATCGCTTAAAGCCTGTTTGTTTTCTAATGAGAAAAACAAACAGGGAAAATTTGGCTACAAGGGTTAGGGGAAGGAAACTGGAGGAGTAGATGGTGGGGAAACCATAAGCAGTATGTATTTTGTGCGAAAAGTAGTTATTTTTAATAAAAGGAAAAATAAAACTGAAGTACCAATGAACCAACCCAACAGTAAATAATTAAGGACAAAACAAGAAACCCAACTCTGTACTATTTTGGTTACATAGAATTTATTTAAAAAAATTGGAGTCAATTAGGGGTAGCAGATTATTCAAAGAATAAATAATGTGAAAAACCAATATTGTAGATATAGAAGTATCTGATTATGAGATATCAATCAATGGAACTGAGGCTCAGGCCATGAATAGAGCTATAAAATAATTGTTTAATTTCTGCACTGATACTGAGATGCTGGCAGGTACATATGATTTCAGGATGATGATTGGTTCTCTAATCCCTGCAACTGTGGCAAATTTTGTGCTGCCTTTGTCCGCCAAGTGTGTGTGTGTGTGTGTGTGTGTGTGTGTGTGTGCATGTGTTAAATTATATGCTTTGTGGATGTCAGACTATCAATAGGTGTTAATGCATCTCATGTCATAAAATGCATAAATTTAATATTGTATTCTATTGTTAACTCCGTATAGAATGGGTTGTGTGTGATGATCCCATATCAAACCTTGTTTGGAATGTCTAATGCAATATGCTTCAAATATTTCCCATGTTGATGAGCAGAGGTTTTATGGGTTAGAGTTTTTACATAGATATCTCAGGAGGAATCTAGCCTGGGGCCTTCATGTCCATTGGCGTGGATGGAATCACAGGATTGCGCAAATGACGATAATTACTTAAACAAAACGACTGAAATTTTCTTGCACCTGAGCAAAATAACTCAGATGCAGACCCTGAAGGCTAAGAATGTTTAAGAGTTCTACAGAGAATAATAAGTTGAGAAGAAGTATATTGGGAAATAAAAATACACTTTAAAATACTAGAGCAGTGAAAGAGACACATATGTGTGTACAGGCACATTTGAAACGTGGTTTTCTGTGACACTCTGCTTATTTACACTTTTATCTTGGTGACATTATCGAGATGTTCTATTTGACGTTTTACTTCTTGGTCTTGAGGCTTTCCTTCCTTTTCTGCAGTTTGATGGGTCCCAGGTGTTTTCTGCGTCTTAAAGGTAAAGATACCTGGGGTGAAGATAAAGATTCTGATTGTATTTTTTCTATTTACACTAAGCATGGTCAGATGAAAAATGAATATTTAACCAGGAATCTAGATAAGAAGTAAGTGCACTTCATTTATTTATTTTTGATTGATCATCAATGTAAATACATAGAAGGCCCAAGAATGGACAAATGTCATTCTCCATGATTTCTGTCTGTTTTGCACTACCTCACTATCTAGGACATATGCAAAATTTATTTTGTTTTATGCTGTTTCAGGTGATTTAATGGTTATCTGGTTCATCTTTTTAGAGTCAGTTTTTTCAGGCTGAAAGATGGGTGGCACACAATGACTCTATTTCTTCTGGAGAATTCCTTTATAGTGGCAATTCCCACTGCATGTTGCCAAGTGATGTTCCCAAAAAACTCAATCCAAGGCACCGACAGGAGTCTATTTCTTTGAGGCTGACTAAATTTTTCTATCTATGTTGTGCTAACCTTTCTTCCACCATCGTGGAATGTCTAATTCCTGTGAAGAGAGGTCTTTAGTATTTCTGCCCTGCTTCATGGGTACACTCCTTAATAGAATACTGCATTTTCATTCAAATATTATTTATATCATCATTTCAAAACTACTGTGTTATATGACTCCTGCAGCTGAAATCAAGCATAGAAACAAAGATAATACACTGTGATAATTTTATGCTTTTCATTAAATTTTGTTTCAGTTGAGCACATGTACAGCCAGATTTCTTTTTAATGACAATGTCAGTAGTGTTTTTTTCCTTTTAAATTCTATATTATTCATGTTTAACAACCATCTACACAATTGTAGGAGACAGTCTGTGTATTTGATGAAGAGGCTATGTTGTGAAGATGTGTCACTCTGGCTTAATAAAAAGTTGATGGTCAATAGCTAGGAAGCATTTGGGGGCAGAGAGAATGCTAGAAAGAAGAAGACAGAGATGCCAGGAGATGCAGCGCAAGCAACATGGGGAGAAATAATAAAACCATTAAGCAGAAAGTAAATTAATATAAATGGCTTAATTTAAATTATAAGAGCTAGTTAGAAACAAGCCTAAGCTAAGACTGAGATTTCATAATTAATATGGTTACATGTCATTTTTTGAGCTGTCAGCCCAAAGAAAATCCCAACTACAATATGTCACTGTAAATATTGACTTTATATTTCCCTTGTAAAGAGCTAGAATGAAACTTGTAGCCTGTAGCACATGCCATAATTTGATAAAAACCTATTAAATGCATGAATATGGTCACTTTTCTTGCTGCTGTTTTCATATTTTCATGTCTTCATTTTCTGCTCCATATCTTTAATCTCTGTGTTTTATTCCACATTTGCTTCTGTTTCCCTTTTTTCCTAATTATAAAGAGTGTGTTTATATTGTGTGACTATGAACAACACACCGTAGATTTGCATATTTGCCTATAATTTACATTTATTAATGATGTGTACTAGATAGGACATTTGGTTTGGATAACTAGCCATGTCTCCTGTAGCACGCTAAGCAATTTGTTTCAAGTAGCACTGAGTATATGTTAAGGAACTTTGTTCAAGATGGGCATTGTACTCTCTTTGAAGAATACCACAGTAAACATTTGTCATTTGAGACAAAATTGTAATCATTTATTAATAGCATATGGATGAATGAAATTAATAGCAAGGAGGATGTTTGGGATAATGGAATAGATGAGATAAATTTTTAAGAAGATGAAGGAAAAAGTAAAAAGCAGCATTAAAACTGGTTTAAGTGTAAAACATAAACATAGGGATGAAAGACAATGAGGAATGACATTAAGTGACAGCACGTATTTTTTATGCTGACAAAGCAATTTTCACAGTGAAAGGGAACATGAGAGTGATGACTCAGGATTTCAAAAACTCAAAACAATTAAAAAATATATATATGAGAGGGAAGTTCAGTAGAAATTGAGTGAGAAAAAATTTCACTCAAGTTAGGCAAATTTTTGTTAAATCTCTACCAGTCACTAGAGTTCTCGAAGTTGGAGAAAAACTGTCTTCTCTATAGTAGAGATGAAAGAACCTTCATGTCCTCTTTTTATTGGTTCTTAGATCTCACCAGCTTCTATCTAAGCACTCCTTAGTGATGTGATCCCTTTAGGTAAGATTACCGGAATACTTGTTAAGGCAAGAAATGGATTAGGTAGGCATTAAAGCAACAGAGATACGAAAGTTGCTAAATGGTATTGATCATCTCCATGATTTTCAACATGTAAATAAACATTTGACCAAAAAAAGGAATTGATTTATCTAGTACTCTTGGAAGTATATATTTATTACATAAAATATCATAGAAGCATATTTCTAAACAAGTGCTAACTCTGCTCATCTGTTGTACCAGCACAGCATATAGGTTGTATCACCATTTTTACTAGTATTCGGATGGTTCTATCATGAAAAAGAACATAATATAGTAGTTGATAAAGAAAATGACGTTATAGAAATAAAAAAAAAATTTGAACAAAAGTTACCTACGTGCTTTTTGTCAAGTTGAATTGAGATCTAAATTTATAGTGAAAGGAAGAGACTATACCTTTCTAAAACACAAGTATAATACAGATAATTTATTCTATATATATGCATATATACAACCATATATTTATGTACATGTATACATTTCAAATGTATATCTTATTTGAAATTTTTGGTGTTAAGAATAGGTGTTCTGTCTAAAAACTTACTAATAATATTTTATGATGATTTATTTTATTGCCAGAGAAACCTATATCCTAAACACTTAATTTAAAACATTTTCACCCTGAGTTGTTCATAAGCAACTTCAAACTTTTAGTATTTATAATTTGCTAAATCGTCTTTGAAACTAGTGTGTTTATTCCTCAATTTTAGACTCTAACACTACATGAATCACTCTCTAACATTCTCCTTGTTTTATTTTACATCTTTCATTTACAAAGATAACTTACAAATTATGCAAATATCATTTGAATTTGATTTGTATTAGATCCCTGAAGAAATGTTCATGTGATTATTGTTTGTAATAGACATGTTTGACTGTAGCATATGTGACAATCCTAGTGATTGTTTGTTTTCATTGGCCCTGTAGAATATTGGAAATTGATATTGTGACACGTTAGAGTATTAAAATGTATGTTTGATATGAATTCATTTTAAACTTGAATTGAAGAATTCCTTCAATGTCCCATAGCAATATTTCTACACCAGAGTTTTCACAAATGCAATCACTAAAAATTATTATTGGTTGACTAGTTTCTGCCCAGGTTACTTCGGAGTTGAATCAGCATTTTTGGTGTATAATATAATAAATCAGTTTTCACATATTCCAACTGCTTAGATGGCATACCTAATCTGAGTTTCTGTGACTAAACAAAGGCTTTTTCCATTGTGGCTTCAGTTATTCTCTAGAACTTGTGATTGGATTATTGATGACAGAAAAGATAGCTTACTGTGTGTATTTAATTTCTTTGTATATTAAGTATTATTATAGATTGGGTTAGAGGGTCACTAAAATTCTTAAAAACTGATGAACCCAAATTCAATTTTGTACTGTTTATATGTTGCACAATTGATATGGGGATAAGGTATTCTATTGGAATTGTAGAATCCTAATTTATTTTCCAGTGTTTTCTTTTGTTTACGCAAGACGTGATGTAAATGCCTTTGGCCTTCACTCTCTTCAACCTAGATGCATAGTGCTGCCAGGGATGTCAATCATTCTGCATTCATATTAAGTTAAATCTCCAAAATTGTGGACTCATGTAAAGCTATCATGTATTGAAGCTAATTGCATTAGGGACAATTTTTATTAGTTGGTTATGTGTCTGGTATAGTGTATTTTGATGACATTTATTCCCCTCATTCAGCACTCCTTTTTATTAAACCATCAAGTATAATTTGGGCTTCTGATTATTTTTTGCACATGTATCCTTCCACTGGGCAATGAATGATTTACTAGGGAACATACTCTTAAAGAAAGCTGAATTTTCCTTTTCAGGAATTTATTAGTGGCCATTATTTTTCCATACAGAGCCATTTATCTCTGGTGAATGAAATTTGTGTATAGACAATTTCTCTTCTATATAGATAAAGGGTTTATTTAGAACAGTAAATTCATGATTTCGAATAAAGCTAGACATACCTATAAAGACACAGAGGAGTGAAACAAAATAAGAAATGAGGATTATCCCAGTAATGATAAGCAATAGAATCATGACATTACAGGAATATTTTTAAGGTTATAAACAAACGGTAGCAACAAAATTTGGTCTTGAAAATAAACAGTGTTCACGTTTGACAATACCTTATCGCATTCATGCTTTGGAGCAGAAGGCAATATGGTGAATTGAAGGGGAAATAATATCAGTTATATTCCATCTTGTCCATAGATTAAAATGAAAATCCAGCACTGATGAGTAATGGATCATCAATTAGATTAGGAAATGTGGAAATACTGATTATGTTACATGGAAAAATGATTTCTTTTTTGGTTTTTCGAGACAGGGTTTCTCTGTGTAGCTTTGCGCCTTTCCTGGAGCTCACTTGGTAGCCCAGGCTGGCCTCGAACTCACAGAGATCCACCTGCCTCTGCCTCCCGAGAGTTGGGATTAAAGGCGTGTGCCACCAACGCCCGGCCCGAAAAAGATTTCTTAAAAAATATATAAACCACTAATTGGTCAAAGATGTGATATAGAAAACTTTAAATAAAAAATGAATGAATAGTAAGAGTTTATAGAAATTGAAGGCTTGAATCATTAAGAAGAACAGTTATGAATTCTAAAACTTTATTTGGACAACTAGGATTTTACTAATTTTAGATATTAATGTCATGGAATGGTAATTTCATTTCAGCACCAGAGAATTCAGATTTAAAACTGGAAATATCACACATCAATAACATCCATCACAAAAGTCAGGGCACTAAAAAAATCAATGCAGGTTTGGTTCTTTCTGAATCAGTCAGAAAAGTATAAGAAGTAAAAGAATAGAAAACATCAGAGTAATATTATCCAAGCAGTAGAACCACAAAATATAGGGCAAATATACTTTTCATTCAATTGAATACTAGATGTAAAACAACAAAACTGGCTAGTGCACTCAGATGCAGAATGTTATCCTAAAGCAATAGAATACACATCAGAGGAAACAAAAGCAGAAACACTCATAGGGAAAACAGAAAAATGAGACAATTAATATCAAATTATTAGATATGATTTTCAAAATGAATAAGAATAAGAAAAATATATCAGAGGATCTTCATGGAAATTAAAAGTGATGATATTAGAGAAGGAAAACATTTTGATAGCACAAAACAACAGGAATCTAGAGGCATGACAAGCATGTTCAGAGGAATAAATAAAAATGAAATGTGTCATCTTCAACCTGAGGACCCATGTGAAATAGGCTTATCCCTCATAATAAATGGTCATTGTTACAATCAATAACATATCATTGAAGATTATACAGCATCAAAGGTTGATAAAGGTGCATGAACTATAGAGAAAAAGTAAAAGCTATTATGCTATCTCCATTTAAAGATTCTCAGAGATGGCGATACAGATGGATACATTTGGTTACCCATTCCTTTAATTCTTAACTTATTCACGATCTTGTCAATTGCTGCTTCTTTGTAAAAAACTATCATAATTGGGGTAGAAGATAATATCCACCTATTTTCCATTTATGATATTATTACAAATCTAAAATAAAGGAATGAGCAGATTCAATGTGTTCTACAAACTTCTTCTCACCATGCTTACAGACAAAGGAATAAAACAGTATGAGAGTTCAAAATCAAAGCATCCAACATAATGGAGATCCACCATAAAACCTTTTAAGAATCCTTCCATAACTCCAGAAATCATATTCTCATACAGCTCATTAACAGGGTTTGTGTCACCATAATGACAATGAGAAATGAGAAAAAACAAGCATTAAATAAATAAACACTGTCAAGTTATTTAATGTCATGTTTGGATCCCAGTTTCTAATGGTCTCTTTGCTATCTTTTCAGGTTGACATATAAGAATATCCACTTGATTTTTTCTCTTTATTTTGCTCTTGAAAATATCAACAACAACCCTTATATTCTACCCAACATTTCTCTGCTAGTGAAAGTTGAATGTAGCCTCCTGGATGATTGGAGAATGAATAGTTTATCCACAAAAATAGGAGAATGTCTTCCTAACTACTACTGTATAAATCAGAGAAGATATTTAATCACACTTACAGGTCCAATATGGTTATCATCTGCTATACTTGGACCACTCCTGTACATCGCCAATAGACCAGAGGTAGGCATGAGTGAGTTAGTTTTAATGAAACATTGGTTTCTTTCATTCTGATTTTCAAATGCTGAGGCTTACTAAAAGAAAAAAATGTATATGTGTATTTTGATGCATAGAATTCAAAGCATATATACTCAGAAAGTATAGTGACACATACCAGTACTTTAGCATAAATAGACCCAAAGAACAGCAGAAATTTGAAGTGTTTTAGTAGCAGACTTAGTTCATCTGTACCTTTTAAGATATTCACAAGAAATTACATGTGATTTAATAATGAGATGAAAATCCACATGTCTTATTATTTCCATCTTATGATGGGCACAATTTGTTTTATACTGATCATTATGTATTCCACATTCTTCAACTTATTGTCTGTTCTATGGTATTCAGCTTTACTATGGCCCATTTCACCCTCTCCTGAGCAGCCATGAACAGTTTCCACATCTATACCAGACGGCTCCTAAGGACACATCTCTAGCTTTGGCCATGGTGTCTTTGGTGGTATATTTCAGGTGGAACTGGGTTGGAGCAATCATTTCAGATGATGACCTAGGACTTCAATTTCTCTCAGAATTGAGAAGAGAGATGCAAAGAAACAGTGTATGCTTAGCATTTGTGCATATTATCATGGAAGATAAAATATTATTCCAGAAAATGCAAATATCTATTATAATGAGATCACAACATCATCAGCCAAAGTTGTTATCATTTATGGAGACAAAGACTCTCATCTGCAACTTAACCTTAGACTCTACAGGTTATCGAACGTTCAGAGGATCTGGGTCACTACTTCACAATGGGATATGATCACACATAATGACAGATTCCTTCTTGATTCCTTCTATGGGACATTTACTTTTTTACTTCACTTTTCTGAATTATCTGGTTTTAGAACATTTATTGAGACAGCAGATCCTTGCAAGTATAGTAATCCAATTTCCATTGGTAAATTATGGTGGATTTATTTTAATTGTTCTCTGACTTCATTTAATTCTATGAATCTTAAGAATTGCTCAATAGAAAAACGATATCATTGGTTATTCCAGCACCATTTTGAAATGTCTATGAGTGGTACGGGTTATGTCCTATACAATACTGTGCATGCAGTGGCCCATGCACTCCATGAGATGCTGCTACAAGAAGTAGATACATTGTCAAAGTATTCTGAGGAAAAACTGGAATTTGATTCTTGGCAGGTAACATATATTCCAATGAATGTAATGTAGTGTCATAAATAAAATTTCATAATGGGTAATATCTGTTCTAACCAAGAATTCCAGGATCCTTTCTGCCACACACAATTTATGTACCCTTGGACAAAATATCATGGGAGTCTTATTTTTATAGACCCCACTCCAACCAATACTGACATTCTGACAGGTAGATAATAATATTTCCCATCACATTTCTTCCACATATGCATGCTTTTAATATTTTAAATAAAAATTTAGTTCTTTCTCATGAAAATTTGAAAGCCTACCAGAAGCTAAATGCCCTTTTAAATAATCAAAATTTGATGAGCATTTAAATGAATAGGTCCTATAAAAACAGCAAGTAATTCTGCCACATTTTTTTTTTTGGTTTTTCGAGACAGCGTTTCTCTGTGTAGCTTTGCACCTTTCCTGGAGCTAACTTGGTAGCCCAGGCTGGCCTCGAACTCACAGAGATCCGCCTGACTCTGCCTCCCGAGTGCTGGGATTAAAGGCGTGCGCCACCAATGCCCGGCACTGCCACATTTTTTTAACATACTGAGGACCACAATTCCTTAGCTGATTATCAGGTATCATTCAGAGGGAATAATATGGATAATATTTCTCTATTGTTCAGAAATATCACTCAGGAGGCAAGTGTTAATTAATCTAAGTGAGAATTTGGTTTACAAAACATAATGTTATTGTTATCCCTATGTGGATTTTTTTAAACTACTCTATGAGTACTTGGAATTAAATCACATTTCTAGGTAAATTAATGAAAAATAGAGGCAATCTATAATTGAAATTATTTGTTCTAATGTGTAGGCATACTTGAACCTAAAGTAATAAATGTTTCAGATGGTCCATGTACTGAAGAACATACAATTTATAAACGCTGTTGGAGACCTAGTCAACATGAACCAAAAAGAAAATCAGGATATAGAGTATGACATTCACTACACTATGGAGTTTTTGCCTAACCTTGGATTTAAAATGAAAATAGGAAAGTTTTCCAAACATTTGCTACATAAACAACAATTGTATATGTCTGAAGAGATAATAAAGTGGAACATAGACCTTAGTCAGGTTTGTTGGACTTACTTGTACAATTCTACAATCAATATAAGTAACCAAAATCACAAGGTTGACTTCAGCATCCTCATGAGATAGAATATTTTCAAATATAGTAACTAACTTAATTCTTACATTTCTAGATTTTCTTTCAGGACATACTTTATTTCAAGAGTATGAATATTCATAATTTGTGAGGGGTCCTCTTTTTCTCACAGCCTGTTGGCCACAAAGTCCAGAGGGCAAGATTCAGTAGCTGTGACAGAAAGCTTTGTACATAGCCCATGACCATGAACAGAGACAGCTCTCCATGAGACAGACTTTGATAAATCACCTCAAATTTATTCTAAAGTATAAAAATATATAAGACTGGTGAGACTGGGGACAAATCATAATTTGCATTAAATGGTACATTCCAATCTCAATGCTTAGTATGTGGCAGTAGAATTCCAGACGAGAACTCCTAGCACACATCTAGCCAGAAACTATCCCAAAGTTCAAGCCAATGGTAAATCAGCATCTAATTTACTTACAGGAATCTGGTTTAGACATAGCTTTCAGATAAGGTTAGTCCTACAGACCCACGGACATTCTCTAAATGAGGGCACATAGGGAAAGGAAATTCTGCTGGAGGAAGAGAGCCCCATGTTGTGGAGCTTTTGAGATAAGCTGCCAGACCATGGGGAGGCTGTGACCTTTACCAGCCAGAAGTGTCTTCCAACATTATAGCTACATACTTATATGTCCATGTATCTATGTATAGGATAGATAGAATAATATAGATTAAATATAAACACACATGTATACATATAAGTTTCTCATCATATAAATCACAATACATCTATAATATATAACCACAATATAAAATGTTACTTTTAAATTTAATACATATTTATAAAAGGATGTTTTTCAATAGTACCATGTTCTAAATCTCTATCATTAGTACCAAGTAGATAAGACATTTTCTTGATATTCCATTTGTTATTTTTCAGATTCCATCCTCAATATGCAGTGTCCCTTGCAGTCCAGGATTCAGAAAATCCCCTCAGCAGGGAAAGGCTGTCTGTTGTTTTGATTGTATCCCTTGCCCAGAGAATGAAATTTCCAATAAGTCAGGTAAATATATAACATACCAAAAGATTCATCACATTAGCTAATTTCTGTCATTTTTACATGATTCTCAATGACATCTTCTGGGAACTGAAAAAATAAATTACATCATTAAATCAAATGAGCATCAATTCTACCCATTAAGAGCACAACTCTTGTCCTGAACCACAATTATGAATCAATACTCTAGCAACTATTCACAAAATAATTTCTTTTGGAAACTGTGTTAGAGTACTAAATATCACTGTAGCATTTATCTTTGCTTGGATTCAACCCTTCATAATATATCTACATCTTATCTTCCCTAAGACATGGGAGCTGCACATTCTAATTTACATAGTCCCTATTTGTGATAGCTTGTAGATGCTCATGAACAATGCATCCTGATTAAGAGGCATATATTTTCTCATGTGTCTTATGGTAGATCATGCTGTCACATACTTGATTATATTTTCATTTGTAGACTAGTCCACAGGTGAATTTGGAAGACAGCATATATAATTCTAAATTGAAACACTTATTTTAAAATTTTAATATTGAAAACAAGTATGCATCCAATTTTTTTCTGAGTGAATAGGTTGGGATATTTTTTTTTAGTGACAAGGGTCCCATTCAACATTTGATAGTGATGTTATAGGTACTATAACAGGTAATTGAAAGAAGGAATTAATTGCTTTGGGAGTGATGACATAAACCTAAGAAATAAAATTGCTGTTTCCTTTAATCTGCAGACTAGAATGCAAATTGTCCTAAGTGATTTGAAAGTGATTAACGTGGAGATTCATGTAGAGTTTAGATACAAATAAATCCACTGAAATGTTAACCAATTTTGTAGAGAACCAAGTGAATAATGGGAAAAAAGTTTCACAGAATACTAAATAGAAAATAAATTGATCAAAAATTTATTTTCAATACACTAACTTTAGTTGAATATAAAAATAATGTGCCAGTAATTTTAAAATTTTTGTAACTGCTTATGTGTATTTTAAAATAATAAAAATATTTTTATAGCAAATAATAATCATAAAGTGATTATAAAAATAAAAGAATATGAATGCTTTTGCTGAAGGATTTAGATAACATTAAATATTAAAATATGAGAGAAAAAAATAATTGGTAAGGAATTTGCAGTCATGAATGGAAAGAGTCATAATTAGAATAATATTACTACTTTCAAGTGTACAATGTTGATCAATTCAGTTGAATGTAGCTTAAAATGTGATGTTATAAATTACATGATATGGGGAGAAGGATGCTCTTCTCTCTATCCTTTATGGTGTGCCTTGTTGACATCTTTAGGGGCAGAGCCTAGTTCTAACCTGTCTTGATATGCCATGCTTCAATGATAACCATGGGAGGCATGCTCCTTTCTGAACAGAAGCAGAGAAGAGGTGGATTGGGGGATGTGCAGAGGGGACCAGGAGATTGGGAATGCGAGGAGGGGAGAGAAGGGACACTGTGGTCTATAAGTAAAGAAAATGAATACATTTATCTAATATAAAAATATGGAAAGCATCTTCATGTTGTTTTCTCAATAAATATTTTTGAGATTTAATTGAGAATAATGATGGTCCAATCTTACAGAAATTAGTAAAGTGGTTGATTCTGTTTATTACCAAAATTCATAAGAAACCTAAAAGTAATTGTGACACTCTTTACATGTAGGGACTTTAAGTGGTAAATTGTTCATGAAGCTTCTGTTTTCTCTGACATTATTCATGCAATCTTTTAAGCAATATATGGGGTTGTTTGTGTTTATGTACACAAACAGTTCCAAAGGGCATTGGTATGTAGTATCTGCCTTGTAGCTGTTAGACCAAATTACACATGGAAGAACCTGGTTTTATGACATGTACTTTATAATCTACTGAATTGTTAAAAGTAAATATGTGTTTCTATATTGTCTTCACTAAGGTGTTTTATTGTGTAAACATAAATATTCTTTCACATGCAAATTAATTCTGGCAAGGAAATAAAAATGCCTTGGCTGTAAATGATAAATATAAACAATAGATTTTTATACTTGTATATAACAATAACAGATTTTGATAATGCTATTAATTCTTAATACAAAAAAATTGAATTTTCTATCTACCTTAAAAAAATCAGGCTCAATTAACAAAAAATTTTTAATGCATTCATATAACATGTCCTGTGAAATGCTAAGAAATATTAAACCTGATGATACATTTCTTCCTGTACCAGACATGGTTGAGTGTGTGAAGTGCCCTGATGATCAGTATGCCAACCCTGGAAGAAATCACTGTCTCAAAAAAGTTGTGACATTTCTGGGTTATGAAGACTTCTCGGGAATGTGTCTAGCCTGCTTGGCTCTATGTTTTTCTATTCTTACAGGTGTAATACTTGGCATTTTTTTTAAGCACAAGGACACTCCCACAGTCAAGGCCAATAACCGAACTCTCAGCTATGTTCTACTTATCTCCCTCATCTTTTGCTTTCTCTGTTCCTTGCTCTTCATTGGCCAACCCAATATGGCCACATGCTTCATGCAGCAGACCACATTTGCTGTGGTGTTCACTGTGGCTGCTTCTACTGTCTTGGCCAAGACAATTACAGTAGTACTGGCCTTCAAAGTTACAACTACAGGTAGAAGGATGAGGTGGCTACTGATGTCAGGGGCACCTAACTTCATTATTCCAATTTGCACTGTGATTCAACTGATTCTATGTGGGATCTGGCTGGGAACTTCCCCACCATTTGTTGATGTTGACATACATGTTGAAAAAGAACACATTTTGATTGTCTGTAACAAAGGGTCAATTATTGCCTTCTATTGTGTTCTGGGATACTTGGGCTTCATTGCCATGGGAAGTTTCACTGTAGCTTTCTTGGTGAGAAATCTGCCTGACACATTCAATGAAGCCAAGAACCTGACATTCAGCATGCTGGTATTCTGTAGTGTCTGGGTTACCTTCCTCCCTGTCTACCATAGCACGAAGGGCAAGGCCATGGTGGCAGTGGAGGTGTTATGTATCTTGTCCTCCAGTGCAGGGCTCCTTCTTTGCATCTTTGCTCCAAAGTGCTTCATAATTTTGCTAAAACCTGAGAGAAATTCGTTTCAAAAGTTCAGGAATAAGCATTTTAAAATTGAAAATGCTCATTGAACTTTCTTATTGTCATTAGAACTTACCTTCCAACAGGACTACAACGACATTTTTCCCTCAAATTGTAGGTCAAAATATGCACTTTGTCTAATGAGTAAATGCAGTAAATAAACTACAAATTAAGAATTTTAATACTTGCCAAGACCTCAGTTCTCCTAGACCAAACATTGTGATCTGACATTTCTGTATCTGTAATGCTGGTTTCCTTCTTTATAGCCATGTTTGTAGCTGAATTGGTTAATAGCTATGCATTCGTCTGGGTTTTATATATTAGCTTCTAACAATTTTTTCAGCATAAATTATATATTAAGGTTGTGTCTCATAATAAATCATTGCAGTAGGAGATTATATAGACACATATTTAAAGGATGATTCCCCTAAATTAGATAAGGGATAAGTAGGAATTTACATAAAATTAATTAATCCATTTTTGGACCAAGTATTTTGTATTTGCATGAAATACATTCATCCATATGTAACAAAAATAATAAATTAAGAGGCTCTCAACTTGAAAATTAGGTCTCAAGAAGAGTGGCAGTGACTATAGAAGGAAAGAGAGGGGGCAAGTGATATTCTATTTCACTAAAAACATAACTTTAAGAAAAAGAAAATTTTCTCATTTTCCTTATTCCTGTATTATCATGCACATACCACATATACCCATACACATGAACACACATTTACACACACACACACACACACACACACACACACACACACACATTGTTCTTTAACCTAGAAATTCTCTTATGTTTCAAAAATCATCCTTCCATAACAACTTGAACATTAAAGAATAGTCAACTTATTCTACAGTTCACAGTAATTACACATGAAATTCAGAAATGATGAGCAAACAGAGGCTTTATTTCATAGCTTACGGTATTATTATGGGATGCTGTAGAACCTTACATTAGGATGTATAAAATTTTAATAGTTTTTCCTAGTTATATTTAACTTTTATTGAAAATGGATTCCTTTTTTATAAGTAATCCTGATTATACTTTCCCCTTACTCTATTCTGCCTGATTTCTCCCCACCTACCCTTGTTTCTAGAATCACTACCCTTCTATCTCTCATTAGAAAAAAAAACAGGTTTCTAAGAGATAACAACTAAATATGAAAAAAATACAACATAAGAAGTAGAAAACTATTATACTGTGGTAGTACAAACCAACAGAAGGTTAATAATCCCAAAAGCTGGCAGAAGAGTCAGACTCATTCACTCCTACAATAAAGAGTCCTTTGACCTACAGTGTGTCCTGCCTGCAAACTCTGCTAGGGCAATGGTAGCAGCGAAGTTGGGGACATAGGAAACCAATGTCTTATGTGACCAAGGCCTACCCCATGAAATGGAACTCACACCCATCACTAAATAAATAACCCAAAACCTGAGGTTACATAGACCAGAGACGAAGGGCGAAACCTAACACTACTGATCTAAAAGGAAGTCCAATAAAATGATTCCTACAGATAATCTTCTATCCTCACAGATCAGTGTCTGAATCAGTCATCATCAAAAAATCTTCCTCCAGCAGCAGATGGGAAAAGATGCAGAGACTACAGACAGATATTTTGTGGAGAGAATATCTAAGTTGGAGATCTACATCAAATCCTTCCCCTCAGAGCTCAAGGAATACAAAACAAGAGGACACATAAAGATTCTAAGAGCCAGAAGAGTTGAATGACATCAGAATAAAAATGTCCTCATATTCAAATAAGTAAGGTGCATATATGGGCTCAAATAGATTCAACCAGCAAGCACAAGGCCTACACATATCTGCACCATGCCATCTGTATGTGTATTATAGCTATTAGTTTAGGACCCCTCCCCCACTCCAAAATTGAGATATTCTTACTTTTATTAGATACTCACTTTTAATATTAGACCTGGCTCCTCAATATACTACACATTTATTACTATGCTTTGGCTAAAACAAAAAAAAAATCTTAGGAAAGTATCATTCATTTTGAAGATGGATTCGTTTCCTTAGCCAGAATAAGATGTCTTATACATAGAATTCTAAGATTTCATGAGGTATCCAGAAAATACACAATTTCTAAAGCAATGGTGTAAGATTGTGGGTACTATTTTATCCTCCAGAATTTCTTTTCAATCAGTGTCTCAAGTTTCTTATTAAAATCCTGTTTAGAATATTATTTTAAGATGTGCTACATTTGCTTATGCTCTGGAGCATTTTTTAATGATGCAAAGGATTGTTGCAGTCTTTTATGCTGCATGTGTTTGACTCTGTTAAGCTGTGCTACTGTGCCTGTCTAAAACACTTGATGCTCTAATAAAGAGCTGATTGGCCAATAGCAAGGCAGAAGAAAGGATAGTTGAGGCTGGCAGGCAGAGAGAATAAATAGGAGAAATCTGAAAAAGGAAAAAAAGAAGGAGATAGAACAAGCAGAGGAGGAAGCTAGGTGCGAGCCAGCTAGCCATGTAGTAAGAGTGAAAGTATAATACACAGAAATAAGGAAAGAAAAAGGCCAAGAGACAAAAGGAAGATGGGATAATTTAAAGTTAAGAAGAGCTGGCAAGAAACAAGTCAAGATAAGGCCAGGCATTTATAAGTATGATTAAGACTCCATTTTTTGTGATTTATTTGGGAACTGGGGGGGCAGGCCCCCCAAAAGAGACAAAGAGTCAAGAGGGAAACACAAACAACAAAGTCCTTCAATGTTATATGTAATAATGTGCTTATAGGAATCTAGTTTCCCTAGTTTACTGGTTGAGAATCCTGTCTAATATCAGGATGCCTGGGCCTGTAAAATTGACATCCAGAATGATATGGTATTCCACACCATCTGTGTCCCCCAGTATATTTGTGCATGCTTTCA